>APFE030368916.1:79458-114071 GCA_000404065.3 Pinus taeda
AACCAGCTCAAGAAAAGATGAAAAGATAGATCAACGCCTTAGAATTCAGCCTCTTCGAGGGGGCAACCTCCTTTACATTACATAAATGAACAATTCTTGGATGATTCAAATGAAAAGACCTCCTCTCTATATATAGGAGTCTAAGGGGTCATAACATAATCGAAGCCTACATAACAATAATAATGTAAGGACACAATAATAACAATAGTGGGCTTCTATGGGGCACAATAGTAACAATATGGGCACTACATGGGTACATCAATATGATAAGTGGGTTGTACTGATAACAATAAGGGGTTACACTAGTAGTATAGGGGCCTAACAGCTTGCATGATGTCCTCATTAGAATGGAAGATGGGGGGATGGGAGGAAGATTGACTACATGATGCGAAAGTGGTACCTGGTGCAACGTCCTGAGAAAGAAGGTTCACATATGCATCATCTGAAATGGTAGATGATAAGCTAGTAGATGGAATATCTACTGATGTTGAGACTAGGGTTTCCAATGAGGGAGGTTCGATAGAATCCCACGTGGGAACATGTTGTGACCACCAACAACCCCCCTCCTTCTTTAGTATTAGCAATAACATAAAACAAGTGGGGACCCTTAGTAAAAAATTCAATTTTTTTTTTTGTATTATACTCAAAAATATATCGCATCGTGAGAAGAGAGTAGAACATTTCTTTATGAGCACAATAAAAACTGCGAAAAAGCGACGCGAAATTCATCGCATCGCATATATTAAGAAGCGCCCATAAATGAAGATCTTAAGAAATCTCCGATGGTCGATATACGACATCGCATGTCGCAACATCGCATAAACAACACACAATGATTTAACACAATTTGCGATCTTGCGATAAACGCGATGCTGCGATGCTACAATCTGCGATCTGCGATATCACAATCTTGACAAAATGCGATAGCGTAATAACGTAATGCAAGTTGCAGAAATCGCCCATCGCAAATTTTCCTTAGCTCAACATTCAAGAAAAGCTGTTAGTAAACCAAAAAATTGGATACACACCTTAAAGAAAATTAATGAATGTACGCCAAAGTGTTAATGAAGGACAATTTTGTGTTTTTCGAAGAGTCAGTTCACAATGGGTGGCATTATTTTATACATTCGTAGAGCTTAGAGATTTCGCGTCAATATTTATTTTCATTACTCTTTTCCTTTGCGTGAACTGCAGGAATGAAAAACAAGAAACATCTAAAGAAAAAGGAAAAGCGTCAACGCTCAAATACAGAGAAGAGATGCCCTCATAAACGGATACTGCATGCAATGGAACCGCAGATTCCAAAGAATTTCTGAATAGATGCTAACATCAGTAGCCGACTCAACACTCAGGGTCAAAAGCTCACAAAAGTAGCATGTTTACAAAAAATCCTGAAGCTTATACCCGGTAAAGGAAAAGGCGCTAAAGGCGAAACACGCACCAGAAAGGCCTGGATCAAAGAATGGAGGCAGTTTTCAATGCGCTGAGAAAATTGTTCAGAAAGCAAAGTCCCTAACTTGCTTAGTCATTCGCAAGTCCGGAAATCAAGATAGCAAAGGCAGAAGAAATTTGAGGGATATTTTGGTCATTACCAAGTATATACGTAGTTAATTCACCTAGCCAGAGGATGATTCCCAAAAATATCTTTTAGTTTACTAAAAAATGGTGCCAGCTCTTGCCATTTCTGTTTGCTTAACTCAAACAAAAGCGGTAGGCAACCAGCCGACTCTTCCCAGGCAAATGTTGAATGCTTGCAACATTAAGGAGCAAAAGAAGAAATAGTTAGAAATTAGATTCGATTTTTTAGAAATAAGTTTGCTTAGAAAAAGGGCGGTCATTTAAACCGTATCCTAAATTTATGTAATTAAGTTATTTAGTTAACAGTATTTAAACCCTTCTCATTAATTTAGAGAAGGGTCCAGAAATTTGTCAAAAACTTGTCCTCAGAACATGCACTTTTGTAACCTCGGAGGACGTTTTGATGAATGAACGGATCAATATTTATTGATGTTTGCATTTGGTATCTGCTACTGATGTTGCACTTCTGTACTCTTAGTAGATATTAGAACAAGGAGAGATGAATCATTGTTGCTTGAAGCTAATGAGTAGGACCAGTCATAAATGGTACTTTGATCTCTTGACCATTTCTGCTTATATTCTTAAAGAAATATATAGTTTTTAGTTGTTTATATGTTATTACATGAATGTTTGTCTTACCATTTGGCACTTTTGTACGGTGGAGCCATTTATTTATGTTTAATATGTGAATAACTTATTATGCGATATGTTGTTCACAATTGTTTTGCCTAACTTTTTATGCAAAGTGGTTCATCTTAATTGATTTCCATTCTTATAATCCCTGAATGATCTTTATTACCAGTTATTATTTGAAATCTCTTTAGATCGCATAATAGAAGAATTACATCCCGGGTTAGCATAGATTAGATGTGCTTTTTTCATTAGATTACAATAGCATAGAGTTAGATTAAAGTAGTTTGGATAGGAACTTTCAGATCAGCAACATCCGATTCTACACACACACACACCCTTAGATTGGGAAACTGGTCCCATTATCTCCAGTTGGACCCGCTATACCAAACGGATAAGGAGCTTCCAACCAAGGTCCGGACCGGGCAGTTATCCCCCTTGTTGTCGACCTGATTTTCGGGGCTTCAACATATTTGGTGCTAGAAGGAGGGCCTGAACTATGAATGGCACCTAAATCAAAATCTAAATACCATTCTGAGAGTAAATCTCCCTCATCATCTCCCCCAACTTCCCTAGTACGTTTAAATCCAGAGTCAGAAGTTGCTCGAGTATCAACTGCTACTACACACCCTAATATTTCAGACCAATCTACCATTGAACCTCCTGAAGTTGAATCTCTGATTCACAAACTTCAAGGATTTCTCGTTTCTCCTCAGAGGTCTGATAAATCTCAAAGCAGTGTGACTTTGCAGTACAATCCTGCTCAACCCCTAACGAGGTTAAAGAGTGAAAAATTTGGCATTTAGCCAACTGAGTTGCCTCTTCCCACCAGGAAAAGAGCGAGGAAATTACCGCAAGAGTCTGATAGTGAGACTCTTTCGTCTACATCATCCATTTCAACTACCCCACCGCGAAGTCAACCACCCACACCTCCATTCCAAACCATCATCCATCCGTCTACTGGAACTCCCACAAACCCTCTTCAATCATATATGATCATAGTATCCTCATCTTCCCAGCCACAGGGATCATCTTCTGCACTTTCCTCTAATAGCAGCTCAATGATGGCCCAGTCTCCATGGAACAACCCTGGAGCAGTTTTAATGCCTGCGCCTTTGAGTCCAATACCGACACATCCTGAGAAATGGCTGCCCAAATTCAATCCAGAAGAAAGCATACTAGTAGAAGCACACATAAACAATTTCATGCTTTCTATCAATATCAACGGAGTTACTAATGAAGACGCTGTTGTTCGGCTTTTTCCCTATAAACTGCAAGGGACAGCCGGGTCATGGTACTTTTCACTACCCTCCAGGTCTATCACAAGTTGGGATATCTTCCAAAATCAATTCCTTACCAAGTTTGGTGATGACAGATCAACAACAATGTTAATCAATGACCTATCCAATCTTAAAGCCGAAGCTAAAAATCCTATCAAAGATTTCAATTTACAATTCAATAAAATTCTCAACAAAATTCCCAATGCTTCCCAACCCAACGAAGAAGTACGATGTGAATGGTATATTACTGCTTTACCATCAAACACATCAATCTTTGTGGATAGAGCAAATAAAACAACCTTAGTTGAAAACATGACAGAGGCGATAACAATAGAGAAACACGTAATAGCCCTAGAAAAGAGATCCGCGATAGAGGAACGCAAATCTAAAAAAGTCACCTTCAAAGAAGATTCCAAAAAGAAACAAGCAAAAGACCCTTTCGATTTGGAAGGATTACAGAAAGTCTTAAAGACCATGTCAAATGAGATGGTTGACATAAAAAAACAAGTAGCAGAAACTTCTTCAAAAAAGCCCTACAGAGCTTTTAAAAGAGGTCCTTCAACGGATGCAAAACCACCCAATGCCATTTCAAATGCTGAATCCGAGGAAGAGGAAGAAGAAGAAAGTGCCACTGAAGGGCAGATTGATGACGAAGAAGTTGTGGAATTACAAGGAATGTGGGATTTCATCCTCCCACAAGAAGAAGATCAAGAAGTATTTCCAGTTAGCACATGAAGCAAAAATCAGCTTGATCCTCCCCAAACTACCTCTAAGCAGAAGAGCGCAAGTCCTGCAACAAAAGATAAAGTCGCAACAAAGAAAACGACCACTAAAGTGACTCAATCTAGCCCAGTCCAAGCATATCAAACAACTCCATCAAAAACACTGATAGTATCGGATGAAATGGAGTACAATATTATTGATGACATGAAAAAGACTAGGGCTAATATTACCCTTTACGAATTGAGCAAATTGAAACATCAACAGAAGATAATGATGAAAGAATTACATGTCGTGCCTATTGCATCTTTGCCTACCGCTTTACTCTCTCAAGCTTCCCACAACATGGGAGGACCTCCAACTAGCGCGATCAATAAGTTTGATCCAAACGACATCGCCTTGATTGGAGGAAGATCAGGATCTCACACTCCCCCGTTTCTTCTCACTTATGAAATTTTCAACAAAAATGTGCACAATTGTTTGGTAGATTCTGGTGCTTCATCGAATATTTTACCCAGATCAATATGTGCCAAGTTAAATGATCAACCACAAAAATCCATAGTGCGCATAGTTCAACTTGATCGATCTCAAGTCGAAGTGATTGGTGAAGTTAATCAAGTAACCATAAGATTGTCATCCAACCCGAAGATATGTCAGGTTATTGACATTCTAGTGGCTGATATACTAGAATTCTATGGCCTAATTCTTAGTAGAGATTGGTCTGAAAAACTCCATGGATACTTCCCAACTGACTGGTCGCACATGTGGTTACCCTACAATGGTAAACCAAATCAAATAAAGGTTGAACGAGAGTTACACCAGAAGTACATAGTAACGGAATTAGAGGGAGAAAATGAAATAGTAGCGCATAACAACAGTATCATAGGCAATTACTCGGTAGATTATTTTCTCGGCAATTTCAATGCTCACACATCACCCTACTTATAAAATTCAGTTTTGTCCCAAGACGAAATTTTTTCCCAAACTGATAGTTCAAAGTGTGTTAATTTTTTAGATAAACCTGTAAATACATCTTTGTTTTGGAAATTATATTTTCATGGCTCTAAATCTAAGGAAGGAGCAGGAGTAGGATTGCATTTTGATTAGTCTAGAAGGAAATAAGACCATGCTTACGTGCATACTCGAATTCGATTTCACAAACAATACAACAGAATACAAGGTCTTAGTGCAAGGCCTGTACAAAGCAATCGGGTTGAATGTCAAGTAACTTCAAGTCTTCGGAGACTCTGAGATTGTTTTCAAACAGGTACGTAACACTATACATTGCTTATCAGGTCATTTAAAACACTATCAATCTTTAGTACAAGATCTAACTGAGCATTTCATAGCATTTAATATTTCTTCAATCCCGAGACTCCAAAACGCAAGCGCAGACCTTTTGGCTAACGTAGCCTCTAAGCTTATTCCCTCCAAAGATTTTAGTCCAGATAGATTCTTAATAGAATTAATCTTTAGACTGTCCATCCTTGACAACATTACAAATTGGAGAGTATTCAATGACGATCCTGATATTGTAAATTTCCTCACTTCTGAAGGATCATACTCCAATCAAATAATTGACGAAGACCATCACGATCGACAAATACAACAAAATAGCACTGATAATGCTATACCTAAATCGGTGGTTAGTTAGAAGACTTATACGATTTTAAAAATTGGTTTAAAAGGTCTACCAATTCAAAGCTCTACAGTCCAACTCTGAACTACGAATTAGTAAACCTAGGAACCGATGATAAACCACAAAATGTTAACCTAGGCCTCGGCCTAGCCCCTGAAGAAAAAGTAGCGTATATTCGTCTTTTGAGACAATATAAAAATGTTTTTGCCTGGAATTATGATGAACTGAAGACATACGACACTTCTATCATTCAGCATACTATTCCTATGATCAATAACGAAAAACCTGTCCAACAGAAACTGAGAAAGATCCACCCCAATTTAGAAAATCAGATAAAAACTGAGCTAAATAAGTTATTAAAATCCAGAATAATTTTCCCCGTCAGACATTCCAAATGGGTCTCCAATATGGTACCCGTTAAAAAGAAAAACAGAGATATTAGAATCTGTATCGATTTTCGGAATCTTAACAAAGCCTGTCAAAAAGACAATTTTCCTCTTCCACCTATGGAACAAATACTACAGGTAGTAGCAGGCTTAGAAATGATGACTTTCTTGGATGGATTTTCAGGATATAATCAAGTGCTGGTACGTCCCGATGATTAGTTGAAAACCACATTTATAACTAAATGGGGCACATACGCATATCGGAAGATGCCATTTGGTTTGATTAATGCTGGCACTACATTTTAGAGAGCCATGGACATTGCATTCAAGGGTTTAGTCAATAAGTCTGTAGTAATTTATTTGGATGATATAACAGTGTACTCCAAGAAGCGAAGTGACCATCTCAAAGACTTAAAACAAATCTTTCAATGATGTTTAAGGTATGGAATTTCACTTAACCCAAAGAAATCTTTTTTCACATTAAGTGAAGGAAAACTTCTAGGATTCATAGTGTCAAAATCCGGTATTCACATTGATCCTGACGGAATCAAAGAAATTTCTGAAATATCCCTACCTCATAATAAAAAAGCCATGCAATCTTTCCTTGGTCAAATCAATTTTGTAAAGAGATTTGTCCCAAAATTTTCACAAATTGTGTCTCCTTTGCAAAACATGATTAAAAAGAATTCAAATTTTAAATGGGGTCAAGATGAACATGAAGCATTCAACCTGATCAAACAAGCTATTATTAATGCTCCATCTTTAGAAACCCCGAATTTTTCAGAATCTTTTATTTTATACACATTTGCCTCAGAGAAATCATATGCCGCGATTATAACTCAAGCAAATCAAGAAAAAGTGGAAGCCCCAATTGCGTTTTTTAGCTCAAATTTACAAGGTACTGAACTCAATTATTCAAACGTGGAGAAACAGGCCTATGCTGTATTCAAAGCAATCAAATATTTCAGACCTTTCTTACTTAGCACCCGTACTAAGATCATAGTACCGTTTCCAGCGGTAAGAAATCTTCTAGTACAGAAGGACGTGGGTGAAAAAATGGCCAATTGGATCACTGCTTTACAGGAATACGACTATGAAATCAAACCAGCAAACATTGTAAGAGGTCAAGGCTTCTGCAAAATGTTGGCTAGAGCATCGCAAATTTCTGAAATTTCATCTGCAGAGGTACAAATGTGTGAGGTAAGCCTAAACGATGCAGAATCATTGTATGCTGACATCATTTATTATCTTAAGAACGGGTATGCTCCATCACACCTGGATCACACTAAGAAAAGAGCTCTGAGATTGAAAGCTAAACAATATCAGCTCATAAATGATATTCTTTTTAGAAAGAATTATGATTATGTTCTTCTTAGATGTCTTGAAAAAACTGAAGCTGAAAAAGTTTTGCAGGAACTCCACGACGGACCAACAGGCGAACACTATGCTGGAGACGCTACTGCACATAAAATCTTATGTGCAGGATATTACTGGCCTACACTGTTCAAAGACTCACACAGTTACGTGAGGAAATGAAGTTTGCCAAACTACTACTGGAAGACAAAAGAAACCGTCCCTGCCACTACAGCCGGTAAACATTGAGCAACTGTTCACTCAGTGGGGCTTGGACATAATAGGTGAGATCGTTCCTCACTCTTCTAAGAAGCATAGATACATCCTCACAGCAACAGATTATTTTACTAAATGGGTAGAAGCAGTTCCTCTCAAGACAGCCATTTTTGAAAATATTATTGAATTCATAGATCAATTTATAATCACTAGGTTTGGATTGCCATCGGTTTTAATGTTTGATAGTGCATCATACTTTTCTAGAAATGCAATGACTGACTTTGCACTTAAAAGAGGGTTCAAACTAAAATATTCGACCAATTACTATCCGCAAGGTAATGGGTTAGCTGAGTCGACAAATAAAAACCTAATCGGGATTATTAAAAGAATAGTTGACTAGAACCAAAAGAATTGGCATAAAGCTTTGGTAAATGCTTTATGGGCAGATAGAATAACGAAAAAAGCTTCGATCGAAACTTCTCCCTTTAATTTAGTTTATGGGAAAAAAGTGGTTCTTCCAACTCACTTAGTCATTCCCTCCTTGTCTTTAATACAATACATTGATGAAGTACCTACTTCCTCCATACAACTAAGACAAATGGAAATAATTAAATTAGAAGAACAATGAGAACAAGCTAAGAAAACCCATGCTCATCATCAAGTGCTGATAAAATCCTCTTTTGATTCAAGCATAATGACCAGAAAAAATTTTCAAATGGGAGATTTAGTTTTAAAATGGGATAAGGCACATGAAGATAAAGGTAAACATATGAAATTTCAAAAGATGTGGCTTGGTCCTTTTCAGATTGTTGAAGTCATAGGTCCTCAACGTTTGTCTTACAGGATTTAGTAGGTAGAAGGGATCATTTGCCTGTTAATGGACAAATCCTTAAAATATATTTTCCATAGAAGATTATTCTTCTATTTTGTAGAATAGTTTTTGTTTTCTTTTTATAAATAAAAATAGTTGTAAATGGTTACTATAGGTATTCACGGAAAAGACACCAATTCTCTTTAAGATTTTGAGCTTTCTGCTTGTATAAATGTCAATTTTTTTTTTTAGAATCTGATCTTTATTATTGACAGATACAGTTAAAAACTTTAACCTAGATATGATACTAGTTTCAACTTCAAAAAAATTGACGAAAGCAACCTTTAGCAAAGAAATTGTTTTATATCAGCACAATGAAAGGTATCAATAACAAATAAAGATTCTCTGTAAAACAGCTGTTTTCAAACTCTATTATTGTCGTCCAGAGATTTCTTAAGGAAAACAATGACTTCCTCCCTGATTAAAGAAAAATTGCAGCATTCAGAGGAACAATCTAAGAAACACTATATCTTAAAGAATAAGAGGTCTCATCATGAGCCAACTTATCATGATCACAGATATTATAACTTGCTGACTTTGCCAATACTGTCCATCAAAACAAGGAAATGACTCAAGATTGTTAAAATCAAAAGACAAGGGGTCTCATCACGAGCCAGATTTTTAAGAAAGAGTGTAAATCAAGTGAATGACTGTATCATAATTTGGCTACCAAACCAAGACATTGTTCGTTAAGAATAAGAAAAGAAAATCAAAGAAAAAGTGTCAATGTGGGTTTTTCTTTGAAAGTTGTAGATCACCTTAAGCAGGATAAAGGATCATTGCTGGGTAACAGGTAACCCTGTCGAGGCTATGGACGCTTGCTGGCAGCAGAGGCTCTACCTACAACAAATGAGCATATTTTAAAAATTGGCACACAGAGAAAACTTTATTTTGTCTTTGCAAGACCAAGTAATGGCTGATGTAAATACAAGGACAAGCCTGAGGAAGCAAACAAATTAGAATAAAAAGAGGTTGAAACAAAATGTCATTGATAGGATAAGGCATAATGTACTCCATCTGTCCATAACAAAATTTAGATTTATGAAAATTTTTCTGTTTTGGAAGTTAAGATTCAATAAGAAAAGCAGAGATAACTGGTTCTTCCAAGTGAATCGCCATTGTTGTGACCACCAAAAACCCCCCTCCTTTAGTATTAGCAATAACATAAAACAAGTGGGGACCCTTAGTAAAAAATTCAATTTTTTTTTTTTTTTTGTATTATACTCAAAAATATATCGCATCGCGAGAAGAGAGTAGAACATTTCTTTATGAGCACAATAAAAACTGCGAAAAAGCGATGCAAAATTCATCGCATCGCATACATCAAGAAGCGCCCATAAATGAAGATCTTAAGAAATCTCCAATGGCCGATATATGACATCGCATGTCACAACATCGCATAAACAACACACAATGATTTAACACGATTTGCGATCTTGCGATAAACGCGATGCTGCGATGCTACAATCTGCGATCTACAATATCACAATCTTGACAAAATGCGATAACGCGATAACATAATGCAAGTTGCAGAAATTGCCCATCGCAAATTTTCCTTGGCTCAACATTCAAGAAAAGATGTCAGTAAACCAAAAAATTGGATACGCACCTTAAAGAAAATTAATGAATGTATGCCAAAGTGTTAATGAAGGACAGTTTTGTGTTTGTCGAAGAGTCGGTTCACAATGGGTGGCATTATTTTATACATTCGTAGAGCTTAGAGCTTTCGCGTCAATATTTATTGTCATTACTCTTTTCCTTTGCATGAACTGTAGGAATGAAAAACAAGAAACATCTAAAGAAAAAGGAAAAGCGTCAACGCTCGAATACAGAGAAGAGATGCCCTCATAAACGAATACCGCATGCAATGGAACCGCAGATTCCAGAGCATTTCTGAACAGATGCTAACACCAGTAGCCGACTCAACACTCAGGGTCAAAAGCTCACAAAAGTAGCATGTTTACAAAATTTCCTGAAGCTTATACCTAGTAAAGGAAAAGGCGCTAAAGGCGAAAAACGAACGAGAAAGGCCCAGATCAAAGAACGGAGGCAGTTTTCGATGCGCTAAGAAAATTGTTCAGAAAGCGAAGTCCCTAACTTGCTTAGTCATTCGCAAGTCTGGAAATCAAGATAGCAAAGGCAGAAGCAATTTGAGGGAAATTTTGGTCATTACCAAGTATATACGCAGTTAATTCACCCAGCCAGAGGATGATTCCCAAAACTATCTTCTAGTTTACTAAAAAATGGTGCCAACGCTTGCCATTTCTGTTTGCTTAACTCAAACAAAGGTGGAAGGCAACCAACCAACTCTTCCCAAGCAAATGTTGAATGCTTGCAACATTAAGAAGCAAAAGCAGAAATAGTTAGAAATTAGATTCGATTTTTTAGAAATAAGTTTTCTTAGAAAAAGGGCGGTCATTTAAACCGTATCCTAAATTTATGTAATTAAGTTATTTAGTTAACAGTATTTAAACCCTTCTCATGCATTTAGAGAAGGGTCCAGAAATTTGTCAAAAACTTGTCCTCAGAACATGCACTTTTGTACCCTCAGAGGAGGTTTTGATGAATGAATGGATTAATATTTATTGATGTTTGCATTTGGTATATGCTATTGATGTTGCACTTCTATACTCTTAGTAGATATTAGAACAAGGAGAGATGAATCATTGTTGCTTGAAGCTTATGAGTTGGACCAGTCATAAATGGTACTTTTATCTCTTGACCATTTCTGCTTATATTCTTAAAGAAATATATAGTTTTTAGTTGTTTATATGTTATTACATGATGCGATATGCTGTTCACAATTGTTTTTCCTAACTTTTTATGCAAAGTGGTTCATCTTAATTGATTTCCATTCTTATAATCGTTGAATGATCTTTATTACCAGTTATTATTTGAAATCTCTTTAGATCGCATAATAAAAGAATTACATCCCGGGTTAGCATAGATTAGATGTGTTGTTTTCATTAGATTACAATAGCATAGAGTTAGATTAAAGTAGTTTAGATAGGAACTTTCAGATCAGCAACATCCGATTCTACACACACACACACCCTTAGATTGGTAAACTGGTCCCATTATCTCCAATTGGACCCGCTATACCAAACGGATAAGGAGCTGCCAACCAAGGTTCGGACCGGGTGGTTATCCCCCTTGTTGTCGACCCGGTTTTCGGGGCTTCAACAGAACCTTAGAGAGGTTTTCCTGCGAGGATCTCAGGGATGATGATAGGTAAAGGATATGGCCCATGGAGTCCATCATCTCGACATTGGGGGGAAGGATCACGATGGTGGGACCAGATTCCCCCTGTTCTAGTTTACTAGTGGTACCAGAATCCATGGGTAAAGGAGTAATTGATCCATTACAAGTGGTCTCATAATCATGAAGTGCTTCCAAACAATCATGAAATTCATCGAGATGAGGGAAACAATGGGAATAATGACCATGATGATTGCACAAGGCACAAGGGTGATTTGTGAATAACGTTTTGAGTTTCTTAGCTAGACCTAGCAAGGTAACTTGGACCTCAGGGATAGTTGACTCAAGGAATGTTTCATGAACCAAAGATTTGAGATGAGGAAGTTTAGTAAAGTTATTGGTGGCGTGCCCAACAACTTTACACAAAGCGTATAGAGGTGACAGTTTTAGGGCTTTGGGGGTTGGAGGAACTTGGGGAGCCTTTTCCTTAGGTTCTTTCCCCTTGGCTTTGCCCCATATCTAGATGCTTTCATAATCGGAGTGGGTTCCTGTTGAGGTTGCAGTGGAACTGGAGTAGCAGCAGGGGTTGTAGGGACTAGTTGAACTAGGGTCAAAGCATGATATGGTCTAAGCTGAACAAGCAGAGTGTTCGTTGGGTGATCAATGTACCAGACTAGGATCCCCAAAATCATATTAGGGAGAATCAATGAAGCCATAACAAGGACATAAAAGAGTCCTGAAGAAGGAAACAAGAGAGCTATCTTTCCTGTAAGGAAATGTCCTGGTGGAACAACTCCGGGATGTTTAAGACCTAGAGGAATAGTTCTTGGTGGGAATGAAGGAGAGGCACCCACAAACGGAGGAGGTCTTGGGTGGGTGGATTTGGATGGCTTATCTAGGATGGTAACAACGGGGTGTTGAGGAGCTATATTGTTCAGATGTACCAGACTGCTTGTGAGTAGCCCGTGACGCTTGTAACATGTCAGCACTCAAAGAGCTAGGCTCATAGATAGGAAGGGCAGGACCAAGGAAAGCACCCAATAATGAGAAATCTTTGTAGACTCCAGGTGAAACACCGATGAGAGGGGTAGAAGACTGCTTGTTAGACATCAATGAGATAATGGACTCAAGGGAGGTCAAGGATGCCAGCTATAGTATGGCAACTGATCAATAGTGATGATCTTCCCTTCATGGGGGAAGTACATCTTGTGGAAAAACATAAATGTGATGACTGGCATGGCATAAGCATAACTATGACCCAAGAGAATGTTGTAATCTAGAGGGGCATCAATAACCTCGATGTCTAAATGAACAGTCTTTCCCGCAAGAGTCACTGGAGAATTGCGATACATGCCAAGGGGCTAGGAGGAGTGACCATCACAAGCACACAAAGTGATGGTGGATGGGGACAACTCAAGTGACTTGAGCTACTTCCAAACAACGGTGGACATCACGCAAGTGGATGCACATTCATGATTAATGCATCAGAAATGATGGAATTACAGACTGAGACTGGTATCTAGAAAGCAACGGATGGATGTAATGGAGGATGTTCTAACGTATGAATAGGGAATATAATCAAATGATCATATGGAGGATCTATTGCACCCAAAGCAGTTAGTAGAGATTTCTTTTGAGATGGGCATGACTAGAGTACCTCCAACATCGACATGGAAGCAACTGATTTTACCAAGTCGTCTACTATACTATATGTATGGGCAACTTAGTTAGAAGCCACATTACGGTGTAATGGTTCCCTGGAGATCTTAGGAATTGCCTCAACTTTAGGTTGAGGGATCTATAATGGACCATTTGGTGTTGTAAGAGGTTCAGATGCTTTGGTTTTGGACTTAGTGGTGAACGAAGTTGATGGCTTGTCAATTGATGCGACTGAGTTTGCAGGTTGATATCAGAGAGATTGACCTCATCAGAATTCATCATGAGGATCTAGTAGTCACCAGGACCAGAAGGTTGGGGGATGGGCTACTTGACTTGGCTAAGGTTGAGCAACAACAAATCCTTGCTAGGTGAAAGGATTTGTAAGCACTGTGGGTTGAGATGGCATAGGATTCTAAGGCAATTGCTGGATGGGAGGTTGACCTATAGAAGTTGTTTGAGCTTCCCAAATTTGGCGTATCTGGGGTAAGAGAGGGCACTCATGTGTCTAATGGCCATGTACACAACAACATGCACAAGGATTTTTCATATGAATAGCCTTGTTCTGCTTGGGTTGGTCGCCCTGTTGCTGGTTGTTGGTGTTAGGCTAGTTCCCCTGGGAATCATTAAGTTGATTGCCTTGATTACCCTAGTTACCCTAGTTACCTTTCCCCTTATTCTCTTTCTTCGAATTTTGGGGATTAGTCACACTCTGCTACGCAAAAACTTGACCCTGAGGGGGAGGTGTCTGTTGGGGCTAAGGATGCATGGGAGGCTACGATGCTAATGTTTAAGGGGCTGGAGCGCTCAGTTGTGCATAGGGATAAGATGGTGGAGGGGTAACGACTTGGTATATAGGTTGAGCATTGGCTAGCCCTAAAAACATGATGCTAGCAAGAGTGACATAAGTGTTGGAGGAATTGGTGCCCCCCTACGGATAGCGATAACTTTGGTGAGTATATGGCGAAGGATGTGAAATATATCCAATGATACTGTCAGTGGCGTGAGATGCCCAGGCGCGTTGGCACCTCCAGGACGGGGGAGGTCTGGAATGAAGGTATAGACATAACCATATTGTGCATAAACCAAGTCATATCTCGAAGCGGTTTGGAGAGCTTCTTCCTCTATCTGAGGAAAATGAGACACGACATCTTTAGCAGTGGGCGATAAAAGGATCCTAAGAAACCAATTGAGGTAGACATGGTCTTCGAAGGGCGGGGCATGGCATGTGCTCCTGCTTCTATGCCATTCTTGAACATGATCGGAAAGACAGGTGGTAGATGACTAATAGAATGCAGTCAAGAGATCCATACTAGTGTCGTATTGGAGAGGTAACTGAAAATATGAGAGGAAAGATTTAGCTAGTGTTGTGAAAATGGATTGAGACACGATGGTCTAGTATACATACCATTTTGCAGTATCTCTAGTGAGCATGCATTTGAACAAACAAAGATGAATGGAATCATCGATGATTGAATTGGATGAACACCACATATGGAAGGAGCGGACGTGATTGGTGCGGTCCTCTCCACAATTACCCTCAAACTTGGGAATGTTGAAGGGAAGATTAGTCAGAATAGATAACCAACCAACATCATGATGTATAGGGTCATTTATCAATTGGATAAAATATGGGAGAGTTAACCTAGCCATGAAAAGTAGCAGCGGAGTTGTCGGAATAGTTCCTGAGACAGTTCCACTAGATGTGACCACCGGAGTAGAACCAGAGCCAACACCAGGTTGGGTTCCTGCACCTGCAGTGGGTGCTGACATGATGACAGTATGCGGTGAAGGAGGCTTGGAATCAGATGACCCATAAGAGGAGTCACTATGGGGACTCAGGGGACTATGAACTCGAACCCTATGGGCAGGAGTAATATGCCCAAGTAGAAACTAGGGATGAAGGCCTAAGAGTCTCCATGACAAACGCCTTGGTGGTGTAATGGTTATGATACACAAGTGACACAAAAATGGTGAAGGGAGATCAAGAATATGTTTTTGTCTCTTTGTGGGGAGATAAATTAATTATGTTAAGTCTTGGCTTGGAAGTGTAAACCAAACACCCATCTCTTAAGGTGTGCTTGTGTATTTATTAATTAAGCCTAGATCATGTTTGATAAAAGTTTTTTTTTTTTGAAATAAACTGAAATTAAAAATAGAAAATGAACAACAAATCAATTAACTAAACCCCACCCAAACTGGGTTTGCAAACATTGTACTAGTTGGTGGTGAAATCAACAGAAAACACACTAAAAAGGCCAAGATCTATCCGTTGGTGTGACTAGGATCAAATGACATTATGCTATTGGAAAGTGGTGCAACAACAACAAAAAAACAGGGGGGGGAAATCATTGCAAAAAGATAGGGATATGGGTGTGAAATCTAGGGAAAATAGTGGTATCTTAAGGTGAATGGCCAAACAAGGTTTAAAATGAAACTTTGGATGGAAACAACCTATCTTTGAAGATCTGAAATAGAAATGTACAGATCTAGAAAATATGGCTGAAAGTACTGCAGAAACTCATACTTCTTACTTATCTAAACTCCTCCTATAAAGGCGAAAGCATACTAGAAGCCCTAAGGGGATAAATTCCACTTCTATAAGAAAAATAGAGTAGATAAAGGATAAGGCAATGGTCAACCAACCAGCAGACATCTCTCGACAAAACCTAGAAACGTATCTGAAAAAATCCCAGAAACTCTAAAAATCGCAGGTGTTGACTTGATTCCTTGGAGATCACACTTTTTCAGCCAGAAGGTGCACTTTGGACCTCCAGATCGCACTTTTGGCAGAGAAAAGTGTGATTTTTTCTCCTTGATTCCTGGTCAGCAAGTCTCGGAAAAAAATGTTGTCTCTGTCACAGATGGTTCTTGTGACCTCTGGAAAAGACCAGAGAACTTACGGAAGTTAGAATTTTGACTGATCTAGGGTTAGAATACTAGTAAATAAGATTAAGAGATTAAAAAAAGAAGAAACCCTAGGCTAAAAACTAAAGGTCACCCAGGTTTTTGGATCAGAAGTAGAAACCTAGTGGAGTCGCCAATTCTGTTATAGTGTTTTCTTTTGATATGTGTTACAAAAGAAATCACCTAAGACTATGGATGAAAAACAGTCTTTACAATATAAATGGATGTTAAACATTGTAGATCTATAGCAAATGATAGAAACAAAATCTACCAAAGCCTTGATCTATGCCACAATCATAGTTAAGTAACAAAATGAAATAATAATAAATGTGGGTAACTCCAATAATCCAGTGGAAACCAGATATATAAAGAATATATTTTATTAAATAACACCTCTGGAGGGAACAAATAAATGTTACCAGTCCCCCTCTATGGGATGGGTTCTTTTCTATCCTCAAATGTCTTCAGCTTTTCGATATAGTCTCTCTCCTCTCTAATGCATAAACCCAGAAAATAAAATGTTTGAGCTTAGTGGAACTCAAATGGAAAAGAAAATGGTGATCGAGAGTGATAATAATCAGAGCTGCAACAGTGAGTGCAACAATGAAAATAATCAAAACTGAATAATGAATGGAAAACCCTCCTATTTATAACAAAATATTAGGTTATCCTTGAATAATGAGAAATAATAAAATATTATTAACCCCATTCCAGAAATAACCACTTGGAATATTTTATTATATTTGCTTAGGAGAGAAAAATATTTAAACTTTTGTTTAGAAATAAGAAATAAATAAATGATTTATTTATCATCTCAAGAAATATGGTTAAGGAAAAATAAACAAATAATGATTTATTTAATTATTCCTAAGGGATTTAGTCACGAGGAATAATAATTAATTAGTGATTAATTAATTATTCCTAGAGAAAAATAAGATAATTAATAATTTATCTGTTTATTTTTCATATTTGGGTCAAATGTGACAAGGAATATTAATTAAACAATGGTTTAATTAATTATTCCTAGAATATAATTAAATAAATAGTGATTTATTCAATTATTCTTCATGGGTTTAATTATAAATTGCTTAACAAATCTAGTTTATTAAGTAATTTCTCATAGTGAAAGCAATTTTACTATGGTAAAATTGGCCTTACATGGTGTACTTTGATCCATCTAGTAAATTAAGGCTAGATGATCGATTTTCTGTGATAGCATAATCTACTGAGTGTGCCTTAGATGTGTGATCAAGGATATGATGTCGTTTTTCAAACCAAAACATTTCAAATCAAGTTGATAGACATAGGTGAAATAGTTGTTGAGGTTGTAAGAACAGACAAAAATGTTTATGTGTTGAAGGAGAAGATAGAAAAGTGTTGTTTGACTAAGATAGATGAGAGCTGGTTATAGCACAAAAGACTTGGACATCTGAAATTTGAACAAATTGTCAATTTGAGCAAGAAAATTGTTGAAGGATCTTCCTAGGCTTTCAAAACTAGAGAACATTGTTTGTAAATCATGCCAATTGGGAAAAAAACCTCAAGTTCCTTTCAAGGAAAATGCGAACTGATCAGCAAAGCCATTGCAACTAATACACATGGATCTATGTGGACCATCCAGCACACAATCAACCATAGGTAAATTTTATTTTATGATAATAATTGATGATTTTAGCAAGATGACGTGGGTTTCATTTCTCAAAGAGAAATCTAAGTCTCTTGAGAAGTTCAAAGAGTTCAAAGCCATGGCTAAAAATGAAACTAATTGCAAAATCAAAAGCATAAGGTCATATAATGGAGGTGAGTTCACTTCAAAGGAATTTGATGAATTCTATAAGAAGTATGGCATCAAAAGACAATTTACAATAGCAGAGACTCCCAAGAAAAATGGTGTAGTAGAGAGAGACACCAGGTCAGTGAAGGAGTTAGTGAGAGAAGTGATGACAAAAAAGAATGTTCAACAGAAGTTTTGGGTAGCGGAAATTCATACATCAATGGTTATTCTCAACAAGGCTAATTTTAGACTAAATAGTGAAACAACTCTTTATGATCTATGGTGTGGTAGACTTGCAACAGTCAAACATTTCAAAAAATTTGCCAGCCGATGCTACATTGTTGGGATGGGGTCCCTGCGTGAGTTTTGAGGTTAAAAACCCAAGCTTTGATGTAATTGTTGTAAATAATGTAAAGTCTCCATGATTTGTTTATGTGGAGCGCGTAGATGATTAGGAGTAAAAGGGGTTTTAGCCCCTTGTTTATGTAAAAATGAGTCAGCTTTGAGATCCACCCATGGTTCGCAGACCATGGGATTGTATAAATAGGCATGTCTTAGAGACTCTAAGGCAGAAGTCTAAGAGATCATGGATGTATTGGGTCAATAGAAGATAGCGCATATAAGTGGGTTAGATAGGAGAGAAAGGCTTTGAATTTGAGTGTGCAGAGGCCTATATAGAGTCCACAACTGAGTGCGCAGACCGCTATAGCTGAGTGCATAGGGTAGTTTTGAGTTTGTAAATCCTAACTGAAGATCAATAAAGAAGATTATCGAAGAATTGATGTGTTTATTTGTTTACTTTTGTTTATTTATGATTGTGATATATGATGTGGATGAATAATATGTTTATGAAATGTTTATCTAATGGTGCACGACTCTATTGAATAATTGTTAGAAGATATACCCAAGTATGTTTATGTAATTCCATGAAGACCTTGACAAATTATATGCTCTATTTATTAATACTTAAGTAGATCTACGTGAGCTCTGACCTAGGATTGTTTTCTAGTGCATGTAAGTGGATGAATAGACTGTTAAAGGTCTGCAAAGGCCAATCATTGACCTTCACGAAGGTCAAGAAGATGTAACAACAAGGTTACAGTACCGAGCCCTACAGGCTCATAGATCTGCACGAAGGTAGATCTAGGGCACTAAAAATACATCACACTGATCTCTGGATGCGGAAACTTGGTTCCAACATCCCCCCATACCGCTTTGGGTGAGACTACAGCCTACGCTACACACGTTGTTTCCGAAAGGGCCACTAGTGTAGGGTTTTGTTGGTTGTTGCAACTAACTCTAAACCTGGGTCAGGACCCCCTAAGTGAACAAATGGTTCTGTTTCTGGGACTTGGATCTGCCTAAGGAGATGTGTGATATCATATCACTGGAATCCAACCAAGAAGGAAATTGAAAAGTGGTTGGACAAAAAGATTCACGAATTCATAGTGGAGGAAAATAGGAAGCCGCACTTGTCAAAGGAGAAGTGGTTGGATAGGTATTTGTATATGAAAATACATGAAATTTTCTCCTGCACCTTCCCGATTGAATTATATGAGTGGTTAGCTAAGTTAGCAAACAACCAGGGGAGGTGGAAGCTTAACAGTCCAATAGTGTGGACTTCAGAGCTAGTGCGATGATTAAAAGCCTCTGAAGACAAGATCGTGCGTGCTATTGATCACTAGCTTGATCGAATTATAGGAGGATTTGTTAAATAATTTACAGTTGATACCTCAGTCAGCTACAGTGAAGCAGAGTGGAGGTTTCTCAAGGGACCGTGAGGTAAGTATTTGAGATCTTTGAATACCTGGATTAAAATGATATTGTGTGAAAAACATGTTATGCCATTTCCTTAATTTTTGGAGCTATGCAAAGTGGAAAACTCTTTAGTGGTCAAGAAAGATCAGGTCCTAAATATAGTCCATTGATTGGACCTTCTTCGAGCGATGATGAGGACCTGATACATGCTTCATCGTGGATAGTTGTTCAGCTAATAAGATAGGGTTTTCCGTGGAACCATTAGCCATCCACTCCACCTCCACCTCCACCTCCACCGCATACACCTTTTCCCACACCTCCACCACCACCACCTCCATTCAACATGTCGAGCACAATGAAGCTGCCAATTTTCAAGGGCATAGGAAGCGAAGATACAGATCAATTTTTGTTTTTTGTGAATGTTGTGTGGACTGCGTAGTAGATTACTGATGACAACATAAAGAAGGTGTAGTTGGTTACTGCTCTCAAGGATAGTGCGCTGATGTGGTATATTAAGTATTGTTCTGATCATCCCGTGGAAATGTTAGCAGACAGTAAGGTTGCTTTAAACAAAGAGTTTAGTAAGCCTAAGTCTGAATCGCAGTCAGTAGTTGGATTTAAGGAGATCATGATGAGGATTGATGAGAAACCTTGGGAATTAGATCAAAGGTCGAAATGTGTGATTCAAGAAGCTAATATGCAGCTCACAGATGGTCAGCATTGTGAGTGGTTTATAGCTTCACTTCTGCCCCACCTGAGGATTTCTTTGTTGCAACAGAAGATAGGAACTTAGGTAGAAGCCTTGGAAATCACGATGAGGTTTCATGTGATGCATATGGAGGATGTGACATTGGGGTACAATAAATCCATTCTTAGTTACAAATCCTATGCTTAGAATTGTAGAGCTTGAAGAAAGATAAGGAGGCTAAGCTAGAGGTGCATGTGGAAATCTAGTGTTTGAAATGTAAGAGACAGGGGCATGATAAAGACCACTGTCTCATATTTGTGAACTATATCACTAGAGTGGGGCCAATTCCCCTGAGGCCAAAAGCTCTAGTAGCATCGAGTATGGGGGCCATGCTATGGTGTGGTATTTTTTAGGTGGCTAGAAAACATGCAATGGATAATTTCCATTTGCTTCAAAAGTTTGTTCAAACACCACAACAATTGTTCTATGACTTCTGTAAATCTGTGGGCCATGATGAGTGCCACTATCGCAACTATGAACTGATGATGGAAAGGACGCCTACATACCAGATGAAAGTAGAAATTTGGCCTCTAGATCAAGGTGCAGGAGGAGTATGTGGAGGTTATCAAGGAAGATTACGGGGCCGAGGAGGAGGAGGACTTGATAGAGATCACAGACATGTTATTTTCTATAATTGTGGAACACTAGGGCACTATGCACGGGAGTCTCAGAATCAGACACACTCGTTATGTAAATACTATAGCCAGTTTGACCATACTGTAGAAGAATTCCCTGTGTTGATAGGTAAGATGCAGGAAAAGAAGGTGCAACCTTAGAAACCTACACAAAACTTACAAATGATGAGAGTTGAGCCCTGCAAAGAAGATCAGAATGTGAACATAGTAATGAGAAGCAGAATAACAATTGGCGCTGATAAGGGAAAACAACTAGAAGAGGATGGATGGGTCCGTAACGCCCCAGAAAAAGAAGCTGGTTTTGATTTGCCGCATGTTAAGGAAAAATTTATGGAGGCCAAGAAAAGATTCACATAGGAATCCTCCTCAGGAAACCGAAAAAAAGTACCAGAAACTAGCGCGCTCGCAGAGGTTGATCCCTGAGTGCTTACCACGTTCTTGGAGACCTGCATGAAACTGTTGCACGATAGAAAATATGTGAAAGGCCTGTAGGAGTTAATAAACAAATGTGTTGGTAAAGAAAACGACCCCAAAGGACACTGCGTAGTTAGAAAATTTGGCAAACATAAGGCAAGAATAGGGCAGGAAATGAGGCCCACCGCGCAGATAGGAGATTATGAGATGGACCAGGTTATCTTGGATCTGGGGTCAGATGTGAACGTTTTGCCAAAACAAACCTGGGAGAGAATGGGGAGACCCACGTTACAGTGGTCTCCAATCTAGTTTAGAATGGAAAACCAGCAGAAGATCATCCCTATGGGATGACTACATGGAGTAACGATGGCTATAGAAGGTGCAAGCGCGTTGGCTGATTTTGAAGTAATAGAGATCATTGATGATATTAATCTATACCCCACACTCCTAGGAATTTACTGGGCCATTGACATGAATGGGGTGATCAACTTGAAGAAGCAGACAATGTCATTTGAAAAGAAATCGTTTCGAGTTGTAGTACAGTTGGACCTTGCAGAGGGGCCATGCTAAGCTGAACCGGTCTATGATTATAAGGAAAGTGAAGATGACTTAGATCAGACTTACAAAATCACAATGCGAGATCAATACTGGATCAATCCAACAGCAGATGGGCAAATTGCATGGGACCAGGAGAGTTCCTGCACCTCTGATTCAGATGAAGAGTTGGAACATTGGCAGACTCGGTTGCATGAACTATCTACACTGCGCTGCAATATGATGACTAAATCGCTGGACGACGTTTTGTAAATGGTAAGGAATTTACCTTATTATGATGGTTTAACTTATGTGGATACTTTTTTTGATGCATTTGAGCATGAAGTCCCTAAGCATCACCTCTTCCAAGCATTAGATTTGGCACTGTACACTATGCCTGCATGATGGTGGGGTACACACAAGGATAGCTTTGATGGATGGAAGGACTATAGAAGAATGATGAGATTTCGATTTGGTCTACCTAACCTTTGATTGACTGAGAAATATGATGGGGGGGGATGACCCGTGCAATCACCTAGCAAAGTGGACTAAAGTGTATGGAATAGAGCCGCAATCGGAGTGGGTACACTTGTTTTTCCATACTTTAGAGACAATCCACATGAATTGGTATTTGGAGATGGAGCTTTTCCATGGCACCGTAGAGTGGGACATATTAAGAGAAGGATTCTTAATGACCTTTAGTTTTGAATATGGGTTTGAGAGCATTGATGAAGCTTTGCAGGAGATTAAGGCAGTGATCTTCTGAATACTGCAAGAACCTCTAGAATGGGTCCAACTAGATTGGGGCACCCAGCTGCACCATGCACTGGAATGTTATAATGTGACAACTGAGGGGGAGGATGATGATCCTAGAAATATTAATATTCCAAGGGTAGAAGGGAATTGCAAAGTCAAAGGTCCACAAATAGAGAACCCATACATCACTGCGTCGTTGAAAACCAAGCAAGTAAACATCAGGACTGAAGCAGAGTTGAAGTTTGCAAAGATTGGAGATAACTGGGATGACGCTACTGTGGATAAAGGTTTTGCATTACTCCATGAGTATCAGGATCTGTTCCCTACCAAGTTTTCAGACTTGAAGGGCATAATAGGAGACTTCGACATTATGAAAATCACTCTGACGCTGGATGCAAATCCTATTAAGCAGAGGTTGTATCGCCTGAATCCTAAGTATAAGGAAAAGGTTTGCTTGGAGTTGGATAAGATGCTGGTAGTGGGCATCATAGAACCCATGGTAGATTTTGATTGGGTGAGCCCCATGGTGGTCCAAGAGAATAAATAAAAGGATGAAATAAGGATTTGCATAGATCTAACGAAGCTTAATGATGCTTGTGTCCATGACCCATTCCCGACATCATTTACAGACGAAGTATTAGACAACGTTGGAGGGTAGGAGGTCTACTGATTCACCGATGGATTTTCAGGGTAAAATCAGATCAAGATCACATAAGAGGATCAGATAAAAACAACCATGATGGAATGGGGTTGTTTTCAATACATTGTGATGTCATTTGGACTCAAGAATGTGCCTGCAATATTTTCTCACGTGATCATTGCGGCGTTCAAGGAGTTTATTCATAATTTCTTGGAAGTCTACTTTGATGACTGGACAGTGTTTGGGTTAGTGAAGTGCCATGTAGCAAGTATGCGCTTGATGTTGGACATGTGTCGCAAGTACTAGATCACGTTGAATTTGAAGAAGTGTTTATTTTGTGTTCCCTTTGGTATTTTACTAGGTGACGTGGTATGCAAGCAAGGATTGATGGTGGACCCTACAAAGATTGCAGTGATAGTAAATTTGGAGGCCCCAAGGAGCGTTAAGCAGTTGTGCGTGATGTTGGGATATACTAGATATTATAGGAAGTTCATCAAAGCTTGTGCTCAGATCACCATGCCCATGGAGAAAATGTTGAAGAAGGACACTACATTCTATTGGGATGAAAAATTTCAACATAGTTTGGACATGTTGAAATAAAAGGTGGTCACCACACCGATATTGGTCTTCCTTGATTGGAAGAAGGAATTCCATGTACATGACAATGCTTCTTTCATTGTGTTGGGTGCAGTGCTAACATAGGCTAGTGAAGGAGAGTTTGACCATCCTATAGCATTCACAAGTAGGAAATTATCAAAGGCCAAGAAGAATTACTCAACGAAGGAGCATGAAGGATTGGCTATGGTATATGCGCTTCAAAAGTTCAGGCAATATCTGTTGGGCGGACATTTCAAGATGTATGCATATAATTTTGCCTTGAAATACCTAGTCATAAGCCTGTGTTGAGGGGGAAGATCTGCCGATGGTTGCTTCTATTCCCAGAGTATGACTTTGAGGTCATTGTGAAGCCATAGAGGTTGAATGCTGGACCTGACCATCTATTATGGATCGAAACAGAAGAGGAACCTACTAATTTGGAGGAAGGGTAGCCAGATGCACAACTCTTCATGGTGAGTGTAGCAGATAATCATTTTGTAGATATCATCCATTTTTTAACTACGGGGATGGCACTGGAAGGGTATATAAGTCAACAAAAGGCTCTAGTAGTGCGCATGGAAAACTTTTTGGTGATTGCGGGAAATCAATATAAGATGCATGTGGATGAGATATTGCGATGATATGTGCCAGATTTTAAGAGAAATAGCATTCTCATGGAAGCTCATGGAGGGGATGTGGGAGGAAACTATGGAGGAAACGTGACTACATAGAATATTTTGCGTGTAGGTCTATGGTGGCCAATGCTACGTAAGGATTCCAAAGATTATTATAGGGCATGCGACGCATGTCAATGAATCGACAAACCATCGTGAAGGGACGAGTTGCCATTGAATCCTCAAGTATCTTTGCAGCCATTTGAAAAATGGGCGATTGATTTCATTGGGCTGATTCAGCCCCCACGGAAGAAAACTGGTGTGTGCTACATCATCACCGCGATAGAGTATCTAACCAGATGGGTAGAGGCATAGCCGATTAAGGATTGTATAGGGGCTACAACATCAAAGTTTTTATTTGAATACATCTTAACTAGGTTTGGCTGCTCGAAATTGTTGATGAGAAACAGAGGTACACACTTTCTGAACGACACGATCAACGCACTAATGGAAGAATTCCAAGTTTATCATCAGAAGAGCACACTGTATCATCCACAAGCTAATGGAGCAGTTGATGCCTTTAATAAGATCTTGGAGAATGCACTGACAAAGATCTGCAATGCGTAGTGGAATGATTGGGATGTGTGCCTACTTGCATTACTATGGGAATACAGGGCTACTTGTAAAAAGCTGATAGGACAGACACCTTTTAGATTGGTATATGGCGTAGAAGCTGTAATGCCAGTGGAGTATATTGTGCCTAGCCTACGTATATCCATTCTCACAGGTATGATAGATTGCGAAGCCTTGGAGGAACGACTCGTTGAGCTGATGAAGCTTGAACATAGTTGATTCTTGGCTAGATTCCATCAACAAGTATAGAAGGAACGTGAAAAAGCTTGGCACGATTGACACATAAATTTTCGCACATTCAAGGTAAATGACCTAGTCTTGTTATATGATAGTAAGTTTACTAAATTTCTGGGTAAATTTCAGATGCATTGGCTGGGGCCATATATTATCAAAGAAATTAAAAATGGAGGTGTAGTTCAGCTCACAAAAATGAATGGAGAACCTTTTTTGGGAGAGTGAACGGGAGTCGATTAAAGTTGTATACATGGGATCGTGCCGATGACTATATGGTGGCAGGATAGTCTTAGTGCTCCAGGTAATTGCAAGGGACCATGGGACTATAAACTATATTGCCAGTATTGGAGGACTACGTGAGAGGTAGGCCGCGTGGAGAATTATAAAGATGCAATCTATGATGTTGCGTGTAGGGGGCTACGCTATGAAGGAAGGTACCATATAGCATTGTAGGAAAGTGACCATTGGAGTCACTGTTCATGATTTGACAGCCAGAAGACGGTTAAGAGGAGTGGGTTGGCGACATCTAAGGCCAAAATATTTGAATATCTGCCACAAAAATGGCATTAATGGTCGAAATTTGGGGGGAATGGTTGGATTTGAATTCAAAAACCCCTATAAATTACACGTGCCGGTCCAACAGAGAACACTTTTCCCACTTGGAGTTTTTACTAATATTTTTTGTCTATCGATGAACCAAGATGTTTGGGAGGGATTCTTCACCCACAATGATGTGTCTCTTGAAGCCCATGAATTTTTTATGGAGAAGATGATTGCCACCAACCTTGTTGAGACTTTGATTGTGGAAGCAGAAGTATCTAATGCCACAGGCCCTAAAATATCCAGTGCTAAAGCTACGCCTGCGGTGCCCATGACGTTAAGGTCATTAAGGCCGAAACCATCCATGGAAAAGGAGAAGCAGAAGAAGCCGGTCTAAATACGTGCTTCCCCAGGGAAGAATGTTGCGACCCCAACCTAGAAAAAAGACAAGCAACCGTAAAAAGGAAAAGAAAAGGTTGTAGACCTATAGGCAAAAGAAGGCCAGGGAACTGAAGATGTTGATGCCAAAGGAGCAGAGCCCATCACAAAGCTCCCTTAGTAGATCCCTCTGAGGAAGGGAAAGGCGAAGATTACAAAATACCTGAACTCTGAGAAAATTTTCATTTCCACCCCTGCTACCTGAACAGGTGCCTTTTGAGGGTACGCGACTCGCATGAGTCTCATTACTGAAGATGGAGGACCATGACTATTAGATCATGCTAAGTTCCCACACTTAGCGATGGATAACTTCATGAAACAAGTATATTATGAAGGCACGAGTGTGGAAGCACTAGAAATAGAGGAATGGGCCTATGGTATTAAACAATGTGAGTTGCTTAACTTGCTTTGGGTGCCGCATTACCACTGTACCCCAATTAACACAACTTGCATGCGCCAGCTACTCACTCTGGTGAATGTTGGGTGTTTATGGCTAGGAGTGCCTATAACCATCACAGATATGCTGGTGCACAGGATTACACACTTGCCACATGAAGGGATGAATCCAGCCAAGGAGTTTTGTGAAAAGACAGGAGAGAAGGAGCTGACTGAGCTCATGAAAAACGATTATAAACTAGTGAAGAAAGTGTAAGGGTATTCCATCCTTTCAATAAATTACATTGTAGTTTAATTGACCGCACAAATATTGGTTGGCAAGGTGACGAGGAAGTGTCACACTGATAAGGTTTTGATGCCCTTAGTGTCTCTAGCAGCTCAGTGCACGAAAGGTGTACTGTTCAATTGGTCATGATACCTATGCCAAGAGTTCCTCATGAATTTTAGCGAGGCCCAAGATGACACCAAGCCATTTCATTACACTTGGTTGTTGCTCTCCATTGTGTTGGTTGCATGAGAGCTGTTGGAGGAAAGCTAGTTTCCTTCATTGGAAAAAGGATTTCCAGATGTTGTGCAGTTTGCCTCCGTATGGGCTACGAAGGACCCCACATGTGTCACAGAGACTAAGATTTTTTGGGTCTTGATGGAAGCAAGTCTCAGTATGGAAGTTAACTAGAAGCTAAGGTTGTCCCCAACCTTGTACATGCAGTTGTTAGCCTATGCATCGTTCAAGGTTGATTTCCATTGGTTCTATATCTAGGCATGGAAGGACATCGCACAGAAGTGGCATGACTTGCCCTATTTGGTTGCAGAGTCTGATGTGCAGGAGGTAGTGGCGCGCCCCTTTAGATTTAGTTACTGGGAAAACATAGGTACAGAGAGTTTAGCTGTAAAGGAAAGGAAGGAAGTAGATAAGTAGGTTGCACAAAAGAAGAAAGATGTTGTAGAAAAGGCTCGAGTCAAGGAGGAACACGTTGCCAAGGAGAAGGCAAAGTAGGAGTAGAGCGAGACCCAGAAAGGTGAAAAGTCACCTTTAGCAACAACAAAAACAAAAATAGGGCAAGGCAGCAGAGGAAATGAAGGGCAGCATGCTCCCTTCATTGTGAAAAGGTGAGAACTAGAACAACAAGCTAGGTCAAGGAAGAAGCAGAAGGCTCAAAAAATGAAGATTGAGCCCTTGGTACTCACATAAATTGATTTGGATGAGATCGGTGATAAAGTTAGGGACGTTGCCATGGAAGTACTATAGAAGTTGAAACAATAGTACATTCATATTTTGGGAGGAGTCCAGAAGGATCTTTGGGAGTTGCAACTCCAAGTAACCAAGATCCAAGCAGATGTCTGGAAAGTGAGTAGCGTAGAAGGAAGTTCAGCGCAAGGACAAATTACATGAATGGAGCTAGTTTCATGGCCATCGATGAATGTGCGAGTCTTCCCCCTACCTACAGGTTCAGTACACACCAAAATAGAGGAGTAGTGTTCCCTTCTTGATAGAATACCAAAGATGGGATTGAATCTTGCTGTGATGCAACTGGATTCATCACATGCACTATTACAGGGATTTGTAGAGGAGCTTCACCTTTGGGAACAAATAGCACTTAGTGTTGGCAGTGATATCAAGGTTAATAATCAACACCTGTTCACTGAGAAGACACAGATTTTGGAAGAAAAGGTGTTGCTCTAGGCGCAAAGTTCACTGGTGGTGTCAGCGGTCATAGAGGCACGGAGAACTATGCCTGAAATCCATATCCTCGAGGAAACACAACCAGAAGAAAAGATTAGAAAATTAGTTGCTGGTGTGCACGAGACAAAAGCTGAGGTTAGTCGAGTTTAGTGAGGATGCAGCCATTGACTTTGCTGGAGGTCGGGGAGCATCGCAGAGCCACAATCAAGGAAGGCCTGGCTACTCTAGATGCCATAGTTTCAGATTGCACAATAGTATTTGAGCAGGCCACAGAGTTGGTCACTAATCTACAGGAGGATCCAAACATATAGATACTGAATACTGAGATTAGGGAGTTGTAGAAGCAGTACGATGAATTCAGGGCAACAACATGCCCCATTGCACCAACACAGCGCCCAGCTAAGTTGCAGGAGGGGAAGCAGCTCGTCGCATAGGTGGAAGCAACATAGAAAAAGAGGCCTTGCTTAAGGCCAAGCTGGAGCCTTGGTTGGAAGAAGCTTATCAAATCTCGACAAATATTCAGGATAAGCTCAAGGGCTTACAATAGACACAACTGATGATAAGGTTGGCCGCAGAAGGACCTTCTATAGAGTATCTAATGGAAGAAGTCAAGTAGGCAGCTACACAAAGCGCTGCCGAGGTTGCAGTAGTTCAGGTAGAGATGGGGGATATTCACAGGAAGATCACAGCACTAGCCAAGTGACTTGAGGAAAATTCACGATCTTTGTGTTGGAGGCCTATTGGGATGGGGTCCCTGGGTCTGGTTTGGGGTTAAAAACTCAAGTTTTGATGTAATTATTGTAAATAATGTGAAGTCTCCGCGATTTGCGGATGCGAAGTTCATAGATGATTAGGAGTAATAGGGGTTTTATCCCCTTGTTTATGTAAAGATGAGTTAGCTTTGAGATCTACCCATGGTCCGCGAACCATGGGATTGTATAAATAGGCGTGTCTTAGAGAGTCTAAGGCAGATGTCTAAGAGATCATGGATGTATTGGGTCAATAGAAGATAATGCAGAGAAATGGGTTAGATAGGAGAGAAAGGCTTTGTAGCTGAGTGCACAAAGGCCTTGATAGAGTCCACAACTGAGAGCGCAGACCCTTGTAGCTGAGTCCACAGGGTAGTTTTGAGTCTATAAATCCTAACTGAAGATCAATAAAGAAGATTATCATAGAATTCCTGTGTTTATTTATTTACTTCTGTTTATTTATGATTGCGATATATGACGTGGATGAATAATATGTTTATGAAATATTGATCTAATGGTGCGCAACTCTATTGAATAATTGTTAGAAGATATACACAATCATGTTTATGTAATTCCACAAAGACCTTGACAAATTATCTACTCTATTTATTAATACTTAAGTAGATCTATGCGAGCTCTGATGTAGGATTCTTTTTTAGTGTGTGTAAGTGGATGAATAGAATATTAAGGGTCCACAAAGACCAATTGTTGACCTTCATGAAGGTTGGGAGGTTGTTTCAACAAGGTTACAGTACTAAGCCCTACAGGCTCATAGATCTGCGCGAAGGTGGATCTAAGGCGCTAAAAATACATCACACTGATCTCTGGATGTGGAAACTTGGTTCTAACACCCCCCCATACTGCTTCGGGTGAGACTACAACCTGTGCTACATTCGTTGTTTCCAAAAGGGCCAGTAGTGTAGGGTTTTGTTGGTTGGCGCAACTAACCTTGAACCTAGGTTATGACCCCCTAAGCTAACACACATCAAAAGAAATGATGAGAAAATTGGGAAATTCGATCCCAAAGTAGATGAAGTCATTTTTTTGGGTTATTCACATAACAATCAGGGTTATATATGCTAAAATAAAGTCAACAAGAGAATCATTGACTACATCAATGCAAAGGTAAATGAGGACAATGATCAAGAAGTGAAACAACTCAAAAAATCTAGTGTTGATGAACTAGTAAGCATTGGTGATGAGAATGATGAGGTAGTTGCAGAAGAAAGTGAGGAAGATCCCTCTAATCCTCAAGCTAGAGATCCCCCAAGGTAAGTATGAAAACACCACCTAGTTGGTCATATTGTTGGTGAAGTAAATTCTGGAGTGCAAACAAGAAGGAGGTTGCAGGATTCCCTCACAAAGGCACATGTTGCATTGTTTTCCATGGAGGAACCAAAGGATATTGTTCAATCCAGTCAAGATCAACGTTGAATAAATGCCATGAATGAATAATTGGACCCAATAGAGAAAAATAAGATTGGGAACTTGTTCCAAGATCTGCAAACAAGAATGTCATTAGTACAAAGTGGGTATTCAAGAATAAGTTGAATGATCATGGAGAAGTGGTAAGAAACAAGGCCAAGTTGGTATTCAAAGCCTATGCTCAATAGAAGGCTTGGATTTTGATGAGTCTTTTTCTCCTATTTCTATATTAGAAGAAATAAGAATGTTTTTGGTGTTTTCCTACCTTAAGAAATTCGAAGTCTATCAAATGGATGTCAAATTTTCTTTCCTTAGTGGATAGCTATAGGAGTAAGTTTATATAGAGCAGCTAGAAGGCTTTCAGCTGACAGAGAAACCAGATTATGTATGCAGAATTAAGAAGGCTTTGTATGGTCTAAAGAAAGTCCATAGAGCTTGGTATTCCAAGCTAGACAACTACTTGATCAAGTGTGGATTCAAAAGAGGAGCAACTGACAACAACTTGTATGTCAAAGAAAAGGATGGAAAACTCATTGTGGTGGTAGTATATGTTCATGATATCATCTTTGCAAGTAGTTCAAATTTGCTAAAAAATGAATTTTCATCTGATATGAAGGTAGAGTTTGAGATGTCCATGCTTGGAGAGCTTTCCTACTTTCTTGGATTGCAAATTGCACAAACCCCCAAAGGCATATTTATTTCTCAAAGCAAGTATCTAAGGGAAGTGTTGACGAAATTTTGCATGGAAGAATTCTCTTTAGTGAGCACTCCAATGGTGACAGGTTACAAAATTACCAAAACTGATGAAACTCCAGAATTGGACCAGACTCTTTACATATTTCTTATTGGAAATATTTTGTATTTGATGGCTTCAAGACCAGACATCATGTAGGTTGTTTTTATAGTTAGAATATTTCAAGGAGCTCCCAAAAGAATGTTGGGTTGTGTTCTGTTCTTTCCACATAGTTAACAGGGGGTTTGAGGGGTACCCGTAACCCCACTTTATGGGGTCCGGGGCAGTGCCCCGAAAAATTTTGGTTTTGGACACTATGTTAGGTTGGGCGGACCCACCTATGGTTTTGTGCATGATTTTCACATATGTTTTTTGGACGCGATGGTTTTCGGTCTATGGTATTGGATGCTTTGGCATGTATAAATATGTATTGTAACATTGAAAGGAACATAATGAAAAATCAAGCTGTAGTCCCTGTTTTGGGATCCAGTGGGAAATCTCTGTGTATATGTGTTTTATGTGTTATGCTCTCATATTTTTATTTTTTCCTGTGATTTAGAATTCGTATGCAGGTAATTTCTGTACGGGGTTAAAATATACATTTGGTATCAGAGCTGTTTTGGCTTCAAGGGGATGCCTTTGTTGCTGAGGGGTTTCGCTCGGGCCTGTGGTAGACCCTGTTCAGTGGGAGATCTACGAGATCGATTCTAGTGGTGAAAGAAGATGGCGAGAAACGGAAAGATAGAGATTGAGAAGTTCAATGGTCAGAGTTTTGAGTTGTGGAAACTCAAGATGGAGGATCTGTTGGTGGATAAAGATCAGTGGATCGCGTAGATCCGGGTACTAAACCAACGGGAGTGACCGATGAAGAATGGAAGAATTTGGATCGGAAGGCAAAGAGCACAATACCATTGTGTGTCTCAGATTCAGTATTACTGAATATATCAGGGGAAGCTATGATGAAGGCTTTGTGGGACAAGTTAGGGACTTTGTACCAATCTAAGTCTCTGGTGAATAAACTATTCCTACGGAAAAAGATGTATAACCTAAGGATGAAAGATGGAGACTCGGTGACAGAGCATCTAAATGCGTTTAATACTCTGGTAAGTTAGTTATCATCTATTGATATTAAAATTTCAGATGAAGATAAGTGCATAAGTTTGTTGTGTTCTCTACTAGATTCGTGGGATAATCTGGTTATTGTAATAGGTAGCAATGCAACTGCTTTGCAGTTTGATGAAATAGTCTCAACCTTGCTGACGGAGGAGATGAGACGGAAAAATATGGACAACCAGAATGGTGATGCCTTGTCTGTACGAGGACGGTCCCAGAATAGAAACAAAAATAAGTCATCGAGTGGGAGATCTAAATCTAGAGGAGATCTAAATCTCCAGGAAAACCTACAAAGGTGGTGTGCTGGAAATGTGGAAAGGAAGGGCACTTCAGAAGGGAGTGTAAATCTAAAGCTCCTGATAAAGGAAAAGGATCTGATGATCCTCCTTCTGCAGAGGCGAAAACCACCTCAGATGAAGGTGGGGATGTGTACTTGACGTACACAAGTAACCATGTAGATATGAGGCATGGTTGATTGACTCAGGTGCATCCTTTCACTTCACTCCCCATAGAGAGTGGTTCTGGCGAGTATGAGAAATATGATGGTGGTGATGTCTTCTTAGGAGATGATAGGAAGGCTAGAATCATTGGTCGCGGAAAAGTAAAGTTGAAGTTGCAAGGTGGAAGGGTTAGAACCCTTCCGGGTGTTATGCATATTCCTGCATTGGCCAGAAATCTGATTTCTGTAAGCAAGTTTGATGATGCAGGTGTAAAGACAGTGTTCGAGAAGGATACCTGCAAGATGGTTCGAGGAGCACTGGTATTGATGCGGGGAGTTCGGATTGGAACTCTGTACAAGCTGCAAGGTAGCACTGTTGTTGACGGCTGCAATAGTTCTATGGTTCCTGAAAATGGAGCAGAAAATCTAGTGGTCTCTGGAGAGAAGACCATGTTGTGGCATCAAAGGCTTGGACATATTGGAGAGAAGGGCCTTCGAATACTTCATGGTAAAGGTATGGTAGAAGGTATGAGTAATAGCTCTTTGGATTTTGATTTCTGTGAAATTGTGTATATGGGAAGCAGAATCGGGTGAGTTTCCCCTCTGGTGGTAAGAGGACGAAACAAATATTAGAGCTTGTGCACAGTGATGTGTTTGGACCTGTGAAAGTTCCACCACTGGGTAAGTCTGTGTACTATGTATCATTTATAGATGACTTCTCAAGGAATACATGGATATATTTCCTTAAGAAGAAATCTGAAGTCTTTGACAGGTTTAAAGAATTTAAGGCTCTGGTGGAAAATCGGACAGAGAAGAAGATAAAGGTACTGAGGACAGATAATGGTGGAGAATTCTGCAGCAAGGAATTTGAAGAATTTTGTAAGAAGTGTGGTATAGCATGGCAGAAGACTACTCCATATACACCTCAGCAAAATGGAGTCGCATAAAGAATGAACAAGACGTTGATGGAAAGGGCAAGAAGCATGCTCAGTGGTGCCGGGTTAGGACAAGAATTATGGGCAGAGGCGGTGGATACTGCATGTTTCCTGGTCAACAGGTCACCTTCATCAGCGTTGGAGGATAAGACTCCACAAGAAGTATGGACTGGTAAGAAACCCTCTCTTTCACATCTGAGGGTATTTGGATGTGAGGCATATGTACATGTTCCAAAGGAGAAACGAACCAAGTTGGATAGTAAATCTGAAAAGTGCATCTTTATTGGGTATAAGGATGGTTTAACGGGTTATAAGCTTTGGAACCCAGTAACAAGGAAGGTTGTGTACAGTCGAGATGTGGTGTTCAGAGAGGTGAAAGATGTTATTAAA
>APFE030368916.1:142169-155726 GCA_000404065.3 Pinus taeda
CCATCTTCTTTCACCACCAAAATCGATCCTGTAGATCTCCCACTGAACAGGGTCTACCACAGGCCTGAGCAAAACCCCTCAACAACAAAGGCGTCCCCTTGAAGCCAAAACAACTCCGATACCAAATGTAGGTTTTAACCTCGTACATAAATTACTTGCATACGAATTCTAAGAACAGAAAATAGACAATGCGAGAGCATAACACATAAAACACACATACACAGAGATTTTCCCCTGGACCCCAAAACTGGGACTACCAGCTTGATTTTTCATTATGTTCCTTTCAATGTTACAATACATATTTATACATGTTGAAGCATCCAATACCATGGACCGAAAACCATAGCGTCCAAAACCAAGGACCGAAAACCATCGCATCCAAAACCATGTGCAAAAACCATGCACAAAAGCATAGGTAGCTCCGCCTAGCCTAATATAGGGTCCAAAAAAAATTTCCCCGGGGAGCTGCCTCAGACCTCGTAGAGGGGGGCTACCTGTCCCGACCCCCCAAATCCCCTGGTTAACTACATGGGCTAGTCATGGAAAGAATATAACACAACCCAACATTCCATCAACCACTTCACTTGCCTCTACTATAGCCTTCTCGTAACTTAGGCCACTTCACTGTCTTTTTCCTCAAGATCCAGCCTTGTCTTTGATTTTTCTCTAGCAACATCATCAACACATCGAGTTGTTCTTTTAACTCAGTAATCATCTTGTCAAGCTCCTATTGACTCCATTGCTTTGTCATGTCATTTACCTTGACATCCTTTCCTCTGTTTCTGCTATGGCTTTACTCTGAACCTCTGCAATGACTTTCCATAGTCCCTGTCTTCACCTCTTCTCTTGTGAACTTCCCTTGTCCACTTAACTACACTCAAGGCTCTCCTTTGTAAGTATTCAAACCTACCTTTATACCGATGCAAGTTTCCTTCTAAGCCTGGTCTCTTGGTATCTTATGGTTCTCTTCCTTTGGAACCACTCTCTGAGCAACACCTTGCTCCTCCTGGCTTCTGTAGTATTTCACTCTCTTTTAAGAACATTCACTTGTCCTCCTTATCCAACCCCTGTTGGAATTCTTCAAGGTTCTGCCACACTCCAAGAACTTCCAAAATTTCTTCCCATTGTCTTACTGTTGTAGTCTTATGCTAAACTTTTACTCATTCAATTGTTGCTAATCATCAAACAAACTTTCATACCTATTTAATCAATCTGCTTCTTGGTTGGCTTATCTTTTGCAAACTTCTCTTGTGTCATAGCTTACTGCCATGATCCACTATCACATCAACAAATCTCTCAGGTTCTCAACTACTATGCTTCCATTGCATACTCTATCAATATATAGTTGTTGCCACCTGTATTAAACACAAAATCATCAGACGCACAGCTAGAATTATTCCTCATATGTCTTTTCTGTTACATTTTCCAGGTTCTGTTGTCTAGTTCTACTCCCAAAGTAGAAAACAATCATAGTCTACCAGCTATGATCACTCTGGAAGAACAAATCCACTTCCTCTATTACTATGTTGTACACAAGAATCAACCACTAATACCGCTAATGGTGGCTTACATGGTTCCCAACTATCAAAACCGAGGACTTCAACACCAAATCCTTTCAGAAGTCTTTGAAAAGAAACCTCCAAATTCATATGAAGTTTCATTTTGAATTTCAATAGCTCCTTGCTCTCGACTGATGCAAGTCTTATTACCTTCCTTGACTGGTACCTTCACAAAATATAAAGGCCAAACGCTTACCAATTCTCAACATACTCACACCTTCTTCCATTGCACGTAGAATCCCTTCTACTCTGATACCAAATGATGCAGCCATATGGTCAAAAAACCCAAATTGATGCAAACCCAAGATTGAGTCTGCTCAATACCAGGATTTATAAAGGAAATTCTCAATTTCCACACATCCTAATCATCAAATCCAAACCTAGGAACCTCAGTTCAAAACCCAAATTGAAATTCTTCCACAAGTGCTTTTAAATATTTAAACGCTTCACCTTACCTTTATTGACCTTTACCTCTTTATATGACCACTACACGAGACCGCGACTTCCCATCACAAATGCTCCAAAAACTTTTTCTATAGTAATAATTCCAACTAAGAGAAATTTCTCTAAATCGCCTTCACCACTACTATATTTCAGTATTTAACACATCCTCTATGCTAACTCCCCAACGAATCTCTAATTCTGCTAAGAGTCGTACTACCCATTCATAGCCCGATTTCTCCACGCAATTTCTCCCTCCTTCTTAAACTCACATATGCAGATTTCAATGTCACACATTTTAATACCTTATACCAAATTCAAGATCCTTAACTCAACTCAGCATTGGTTCCTCCTTGCTTGCAACACATTATTTACAATCCTGTTAATACTTGCAATGCTTGGAATGTAGTCTTCTCAAAAAAATCTTAGCGCAATTTCCAATAGAATGTCCACACGCAGTAGGTCAAACATTGCTTCACACAGATCCACACACAATGATATGAATTGATTATTGAGAAGTTGGAAACAATACCATCAATAACTTCTTTATGCCCTTATGTTATCTCCACCCACTCAATATTCTTTCAGTGGTTAACAACAACATCCTTAAATTCGCAGTGATCCAATCCAATCCACACAACAATTTACGGGCTTTACCTTCTGTTCATGCTTGGAAACATCTAACTTCAACAAAATTAAAACTCTCTAACAATGATTTCAGGTAGATATGGCACCATTAATAGCGACTACAATTAACTCCAGTTTGATCCATCCGCCATTACAATAAGGATCTCGACTTATATATACGCCTTACACACAGATTCCTAAACAAACATCTCAACACTGATTCCGCAAAGGAAACTTCAAAAGGTTTCACTAATGTCACTCGACACAGAGAAATCATATTATTTCTACGGACTAATAGTTTAATGCAGTTTTATACTCTATCTATGATTCACTCAGAAACGAATTGCACACATAATCTATTCACCCTCACACACACTGTGCTTTTGTATTTTCATTAATATAACAGAATATAATTACATAGGCCAGTAGCCATACTCGTAAGGCCCAATTTACAGCCTCGGGCCAACCTCTCGAATGTTTACAATATATACAAAGAGGAATTTGAACTAATTTCAGTTCAGATTCAACAATCTCTCAATCTCTCCTAAAGCTTATCCCAGTTCCATTCTTTACTCAACCAAAATCCTATATTAGACCTCTAGATCCCTAAAATACTTATGAGATCTCAACTAACCTAAATCTTTCATGTCCTCCTACATTCGAGAACATTTACAGATATTCCTCACAATATTTAATTAATTCCTATTCTAAATCACTCAAAACATTGAAAATTACCTTAATTAAATACTTAGGAAACCAACTCCCTTGAAAACGCAAGACCCCCCTAGATTCTACTAAATGTACAAAATTTGGAACCATGATTCTCCTACATCACTTTTGAGGAGACTACTCCATAAACATTTTAAATAAGAGGGAAAGTCAAGTCAATGATGAGGAGTCTTTTTTTGGAGAGAAAAGAACAATATTATTGTTTTGCAGTCTTGCAACCTTTTGATTTCAGAATTTTGTAATGTCATTTTTATATTAATGGGAGGAAAGTTTCTTTTGATAAGCATTCTATGTTGATTTTTTTCAATGTTCCTAAGCACCTTGGGGAGGGCCCACCCATAAACGCTCTAGAAACCATTTTTGTACCTTTTGTACTCTATATTTATTTGTTTTTTTCAATTGTTATAATTTCTTTTTCTATTTTAGTTGAGAACAGTAACATCAAAATAATTTCATGTTCGTGCAGATGCTTAAAATATGTTGTTTCTTAATTGTTCGGTGATGGTCATAGCTTCCATGAGTTAGGCTTACATTCATCTATCTTCTTTCATCTTTCTTTCATCAGGTTGTTTCACACCCCAACCATACACTATGAGTTGGTTAAGCCATGGAAGAGAAACATATGTTAGTCAACAATGCCACCTATCCTACAACATCGAGCCATTCAAAGATGAGGTACTGTGTGATGTCTCCCAACTCAAAGTTTGTGATATTATTCCAGGGCAAACTTATATGTGGAAATATTATGTTGTTTATGAGTCTCGACCTCGTGGTGTCATTTCTACTTTGGGGGATCAACTCTATAAATTACTAGATGTAGTTCCAACTGCTGCAAAATTCATTAATATTGGAAAAACAATGCCTAAAAGTAATTTCTCTCATTTCCAAGTTTTTCCTCTCCATGGTTCAGTCAGATTGTGTGCAACAAGTCACTATAACCACCACATTTTCAACACAAGTGCTCTCTACAGAACACAAGCAGGTGGACAAGCTTGTAGAAGGGTCCAAAGACATATTCACCTCACCTACAAGTGTTCCTCTACACTTCTAGGTCAAAAATACAGATAAATTGGATAACAACCTTCCATATCCTTAGGATGACTATAATGAATCTCTCCACAACTTTATTGGCCATATCTCCTTTTTAGATGTGCTTTTGTTTCTAGCTAGTAGCTCCCATGGGTGTCACTCTTCTATCTGCATCTTCACCAAAAATGTCATCCCTTTCTCTAGCTGAAAGAAATTTAGTAACAAAAATTGTTGAACAAACCCTACAAAAGCCAATTCCAAGTATAAATAGTGGCATGACCAGCAGTGGATTCCACACACGTTTTAGACTACAATGGATTGAATCATAGACACCAATACGAAGGATATCTACCAATAAAGCATACAAATCTACCAGGTTGTCAAAGCAGGGTAACTTCTTCACCAAGGCAAGAGGTTCATTAGGAGCCAAATTTGATAAAAGTTTCCCCATCTAGTGAAGAAACTTGATGCAATGGAGACCATTGCTTCTTAAGGGTGGAGGACTGATTTAGGAGGATGCCAATGAATCAACACGGTCAATAATCTTTCTACTATTGGTGGTTTAGAAGCCCATGGCTTTAGTAAACCATGGTATCCACCATGGCATTTGAAATGCGTTAGAAAATTATATATTACAGAGCAATGGAACACATAAAATATTGCACAAATATAAACACAGGAAATGCATAAAACAAGAGATACACAGATATACGTGGTTCACCCAATTTGGGCTACGGCCATGGAGAAACAACCAATCCTTACTTTTATATTATCTAGTAAACTGAAGAGATACAACCTACTGCAGATCCGCTGTAATTGCCTCTTCTCTCTCGCTCAATCTCCTCTCTATTCTCACTCAGAATACAGATCTACATAGACGTAATACAATTCCCTCATATATAGCGAGGGGTTTCCTTCTAGGGCAAAAATCCCTAAATTAAACATAACTTCTACTATCAGATCTCTGCCTAATGAACGATCTAGACTGACTGTGAAATTACAACATTTACAAGGCAATTTTACATCTATTTTTAGTTTCGGGGGCGATGGCCCCGATACCCCTATTGGGGGGGGCTCCCAAAGGTCGCAGCTGCCCCCCCTAGACCCCCCTGCAGCGTATATTTTACGGGTGGCACATTACGAACTGGTGTCCAATGTGACGATACCTCTAAATAAAGAAGATAATCAGGCCCCAGACCCAGCAAATTATGGTGGAAAAGAAAATAAAATCTAATCATACGATTAGTTTTTACAATATACAATCATTTGTTAATTTTAACATAATGATTTATGATATTCACCCATTGTATTAACCCATAGTATTAACCCATGATATTTGAAATATAATGAAAATGAATAACTCTAAATGAAAAAATTACAGGTAAATAATATAAATGTGAGCCACTTTACTATTGTAAAGTGGCCATATAATTTTTCATAATATCATATTACATACATCTTTTACCATTTACTAAAATAATTAATCTCTTTTCATATTATTTTCTCCTCTACATATTTATTTTGTACCATTAAAACATTTTCTATGCTAATATTTAACATCATTTCCCAAACATCCCATATCGACTTTTAATTTTCATTAATTACCATAAATTAAAAAGTACAATTAATTATAGTTATATTTCGTCACATTACAATGATCAATAAAAATAATGTAAACTTATAATGTTACATATGATTTAAATGGGATGTTTTTCATACTATTTATGTACATTTTTATTTATGGATACTTCATGACTTTTATAAAATTATCCCTTCAAAATAGTTAAAAACAATCGATATTCAAAAGCGAAAAAAATATTTTTATATGAAAATTTTGTGAATCTAGTTTAATTTTTTAATATTAAATTTGATTATAATTATTTAATATTATTAAAATTTTTAGGTTTAAACTTATAATTTTTTATACATAAATTTTTTTAATGATTTAAAGTTTATTCAATTAATGTAAATTTGAAAATAAATTTATTTAAAATCCAATTTAAACAATTGTATTCTTCATCGATAAGAATCTTTACTTTATGTGATAGGTAAGTTGTATATTTTATTAATATTAAGTTCGATCATTTTTTTTACTATTTATATTAAAAGTTTTAAGAATATGTTATAAATTTTATATATATGATTAATATATTATTTTTTGAGATTCAATTGTGTTAAGTAAGTTATTTATCTATGACTATTTCCAAGAGAGGTAGTCGTAACTGACTAATTTCTCATGATTTTTGAATAGTCCACTTAGCACTCATTGCATCGGGTGATGCTCACAGGGGTGAAGAAGTGAAATCGAAATAGTGACATAAATCATATAGCATCAATCATCACTTCCGAGGCTTGCACTCGGTAACCAAGACTTCCCAAGAGATCACCCATCCTAGATTGTCTCTGGCTCAAGCGCGCTTAACTATGGAGTTTTCCCCACAATCATCCCTGTGAGCATCACCCGCTGCAATGAGTGCTAAGTGGACTATTAAAAAATCATAAGAAATTACTCTGTTACGACTACCTCACATGGAAATGGTCATAGATGAATGACTTACTTAATGTAGTTGAATCCCAAAAAATAATATCTAACATAATGCACTGCGAAAACCCCCAATACTTAATTCAAAAGAGTGAAGGGAACTCTACTTGAATTTTTCATGAGGCACAATACTTGCTAAGGTTTTGCAAATGGGGTAGCAAGCTAAGTGGGCTTGATTGTGGGGAAAACTCCACAGTTAAGCGTGTTTGAGCTAAAGGCGATCTGGGATGGGTGATCTCCCGGGAAGTCCTGGTTACCGGATGCAAGCCCCAGAAGTGATGATTGACGCTATGTGATTTATGTCACTAGTTTCAATCCCACTTCTTCACCCCTGTGAGCATTACCCTATGCAATGAGTGCTAAGTGGACTATTCAAAAATCATGAGAAATTAGTCAACTATGACTACCTCTCATGGAAATGGTCATAGATGAATGACTTACTTAACGTAGTTGAATCCCAAAAAATATATCTAATATAATGCACTTCGAAAACCCCTAATACTTAATTCAAAAGAGTGAAGGGAACTCTACTTGAATGGTTCATGAGGCACAATACTTGCTAAGGTTTTGCAAATGGGGTAGCAAGCTAAGTGGGCTCGATTGTGGGGAAAACTCCACAGTTAAGTGCGCTTGAGCTAGAGGAAATCTGGGATGGGTGACCTCCCGCGAAGTCCTAGTTACTGGGTGCAAGCCTTGGAAGTGATGATTGATGCTATGTGATTTATGTCACTAGTTTCAATCCCACTTCTTCACCCCTGTGAGCATCACCTGATGCAATGAGTGTTAAGTGGACTATTCAAAAACCATGAGAAATTAGTCAGTTATGACTACCTCTCATGGAAATGGTCATAGATGAATGACTTACTTAACGTAGTTGAATCCCAAAAAATGATATCTAATATAATGCACTATGAAAACCCCCAATACTTAATATATGATTTTTTTAATAAATAATTTCAACTTCATACTCGTGAAATTAAAATTCGTGACATTGCATGCTTATTTGAGGTAGAAGTGAGCTTGATGGATGGGACTTTGTCCTAAAGCTAAACAAATATGAATGTTTGGATTGGGATTGGCTTTTTTTTTTAAATTGAAAAGAAGTTAACTCTGTGGGAACATAGGTGGTTGATAATGAGTGATCAATTTATTATAATTAAAATAATTTTAGTAGGCATATTAATATATTAGATGTATATGTTTAAATTATTCAAAGTAGTTATTAAAATAATAAATGCAATTATCACAAATTTTCTCTCAAGACGAATGAGAAAATAAAGAAATTTCACTTTCTTTGTCTTAATGCAATCTCCAGGGATGAAGTAGACGGGGTTGGGGCATCAGAGTTACAGGAAGCTTTAACTTGGCTCTACTGGTAAAAAATATTTGGAGATCATTTAAAGCGAGGATTTCTGGCAAAATATTGTTGGGGAAAATACCTTAGCAATCTAAACCTTGAGGAATGGATCAAATCTGGTGCTCTGGAAAATAAAAAAGTCTCACAAATATGGAGAAGTTTGTTATAGGCCAAGTATTGGCTCTGTGGCAACCTAAGATGGGAGGTAGGAAAGAGGGATAAGGTTTCTATTGGTGTTGTAGTAAATTATACACACAAAGAGCCATTGTTCAACAATCCTATTCCCTATTAGGATTACCAGACAACAAAAGTATATGGCTAACCCAAGGCAAAAAAAAATCCCCAATTAACTAATCATGCAAGCAATCTCCATGCAATTTATAATGCTATAGGGTTTGAGAAAGTACCTTGCCTCCTAGCAAGTTGCTAAAGGGTTTTGGGCATGATACATAATTCTCTCGCTCCAATCCATAGATCTCTTCATTTCAATACCAATCCAAGCCTACACATAAGCACAAACAAACAAAGATGACTAGTAATCTTCAGCATAACACTGTTAGTTCAAAACATCAATAAGTACATAAATATAAATCACTGCAAACACTGATGTAAAGGAAGGGAACATGAATCTTCATTAACCATATATCAAAGAGTACATCAATACCTTCAGCTTTGGAATTCCTTTCTTAATTCTGGTAGAGTCTCCCCACTATAATGAATAAGGATTCAAAGAAGCATGAATCTCTCCAAAACTGAATCACAATAGCAACAACATATGACTCTTTATAGTTCTCTGATTATGACTCACATATTGTCACTCCCCTGACCCTCTAGGATAGCCAAGTATAAATAAGAAGGGGAAGGCTCCCAGGAGGATGAATGTAGACACCTAAGACAAAGAGAAGTTAGAGAAGATTCTCAATAATGTGTCCTAGCCATCTCAAATAGATGAGATAAGGTGATGAGTTGAACTGATCTCCTAGGAATCATAAGTCTCTAGAATAAGTCTCCCAAATACAGGGACCAAAATATGAAATTTCAGTCATAACCGCATGTAAGGAGTGTCATGTGTGCAGTTGGAAGGTTCCAATGAATTCATAAGCCGTTGTGCATTCAATTCAGGAGAAAGGCTGGGAAAAAGAATAGTCAAAGCCAGGGCAAAAGGTCAACAACATAGTGACTCAAGAGGACTAACCCTAGGGAGAAAAATAGGTTTATAAAATTGCTCTCAATGCCATCAAGGACATGGAATGTAGCCATCTACTATCTATGATAGTTATTCATTTTCTAAATCATGCAGGGTTATATTTTATGGGCCAACTCACCAGTCAACGTGATTCCTTTCTCTCTTCTCCTAGATGGTCGCATGGCAATGATCTAGGGTTGTCACGTGGGAGAGATATAGGTATATGCTCTCCTACGTGGGCATTGCGCTATCAGAGGCGAAATATGCTCTAGCCTGCGGTAGGAGTGTGACAGAAGGGAAAATATCAACCAAGGAAGCATATATATACATCATATGGGGGTGTAGTCTTCCCAATGGTGGCACTCGGGTGGAAAAAATGTGGAAATGGGAGGTCCCTCTAAAGCTTAAGTGTTGTAGAATTTCCTACAAATTCTCTACAAATCTACCTCTGAGATCTATGTAGAAAATATGACTGTAGATTAACTCAATAGTCCAATATACCAAAGCAAAATACTATAATATACTTCTACTATCAAACTTGTGGAAGCTTAAAGATAGAGCAAGAATCGAGCTAAACACATATAACCAGAAGAAGAAGAATCAATGCACATGAAACACAAAAAATACTTACGGGAAAGCCTCAACTAAAAACCCCACTATCTGTATTATCATACGAGGTGGTAATACATCATAATTATACAAAGCCTTAGTTCTCACAGCTAGCCAACTCTCAATACAATCCTCCTGGATGCTCATAGGAAAACAAGGCTTCTCATAAACCTTCTCCTCTGCCCTCCAAGCCTCCTATTTCCTTGCACAGTTTCTTCTGGGTTATCTTATTGTTACCAAGTGGAACACTTATCACTCACATTGATTTCACACCCTGTAAAACTACGCAATCCTCAGGGAACCTTTTCTTGATTGCATGCATTAATTTCCTTTATAGGAGAAAACATGCAACTAATAGTACACTTTCCTTGACATTTAGCTCAACTGGGTCTTTCTCAAAATAGACATGCATGATTTTCTAATGAGGGAATCTTCAGTTATCTGGAGTACACTAGCTGAGTGCATGCATACATCAACTGAATGATAACTCACAATTAGCTCCTCAAATAGTTTGGAAATAATTTAATTGGAATTAACTCAGTAAACTGAGCTAGCTAGTTAAATTCAAATATAACTCAATCTTATCTCCTTAATTAAGGGATAATCTCCTTAATTTAAGGGATAACTATTGCATGACTTCAGAAAGACTTCTAACTTGAATTTCTCCAACTAATTAATCCATAATGAACTAATTAATTATTTCCAAGCAGCTGGTGAGACTGAATTCAAATTTTAATTCAAGGACAAATTAAAATTGGAATATTTTGGATTCTATTTTTATCATTTCTTGTTGCTATTTTCAACACTCCCTCTCAACAAGAAAGGAATTCAACTCAATCTCGATCATGAACCTTTGGAATGTTATGCATGCAACACTTCTCTCTAGTGTTGTTGCTCCAGCAACTCTAGAACAAAAAAACATCCAACCTAAATCAGAATGATGCCTCTTTCATCAAAGTCTCTGACTACTATTGCCTCTGTTAATTGAAAACTTTTCTCTTCTGCTGGCTCAGCCTTTCTGCACTATTGTCAATCCTTCTTTGTGCTCTTCAATATCTGACTGCTCTAGCCTTTGTCACTTTGATCTCTGACTGCATCAATCCCACTGATTCCTCCCACTACTATGTACTTTGGGTTCCCGTATCAAGGTACAATCCATGAGATAAAACCTCTCAATGGACCCTGCCCAATTTCAGCCTTCTTGGGACTATCACTTCACATCGCCCAACCTCACACCTGGAGGTATGGTTGCATGTGATCCCTTTGCTAAATCTAATTATGGCTCCTCCACAATTGTCTGAGACTTCTTCTGGGACTGCATGTTGAGAGGTAATTTACTCTCCCTCTCAACCACCAAGTCTCTAACATTTGCCTTGCTCCTCAAGGATTTGCATGCATCTTGAACCTCAAGAGCATATAGGTTCTTGAATTGTGAACCGATCTATTTCACCTATCTCGTGGTGATGTGTCTAAGGAAAACCTTTCCCTTACTGAAAACAACATCATAGCCTTTGTCCTCCAACATCGTGACCGATGCCAAGTTCTTCTTCAATTCGGGCACATACTTCACATCTGTCAAGGTGATAGAACCTCCATGCTCCCTCTGAAAAGCAATAATGCCCACTCCTAAAACATTGAACCTTTCATCGTCACCCATCTCTATGCGCATCTTGAGGTCTTTCTCCTCCAAGGTACTAAATAAACTTTTATCGTTGGTCATGTGGAATGAGGCTCCACTGTCAAGATACCAACCACAACCCATCATCGATGACACCATGGATGCGATGAGGATGAAGTCCATTTCGAACTCAGAGGCTAATGCCTCACCTTCCAATCCTTCCAAGGATCCCTTCATGGACTTCTTCGATGAGCAATTAGTTGCATAATGTCCCATCTCGTGACAATTAAAGCATCTCACTTTAGACTTTTCACCCTTCTTCCCTCCATGAGAAGAATTCGATTCGGAATGGGACGCCTTCCCCTTCCCTTTCCTTGCCTTACTTGCTAAGGCCAGATTTTCTTCATCATCATTCTTGGATGAAGAACCATCTCAAGTGCTCCTTCTGATCTCCTCCTGCATGAGATTCGACCATAGTCATTCCCAATCCAGTAGTTTCTCCCTTCCATTCACGGAGTCCTGGTAGCTATTCTAGCTCTTTGGAAGGCCAAGGAGAGTGAGGCTCACCATATCATCATCGGCATTAGTTATTCCCACACTACCAAGCTCATCTCGGCAGGTTGTGAGCTCGTTCAGATATGTGGAAATAGTATCGTCATTCTCCATACTGATTCTTCGAAGCTTATCCTTGAGCACCAATTTCCTCTGGTCGCTATTGTTCTGGTAGAGGTCCTTCAATGCCTTCCACATTGAATATGGAGTATCCTTCCCGTGGAGACTCAATATAATATGATCTCGAACTCCCTCAAGGATGATCCGCCTCACCCTCGCTACACACTTCTTCCACTCAGCCAACTCTTGTGCATTAGTTGAAGATGGCTTTTAGATTTTTTGATCAATGAAATCCTTCAAGTCGTTGTCTTCTAATGCAACCTTTATGCGATCTTTCCATGCTATGTAATTCGAACTGCCATCCAAGGCATACTCGAGTCTCAAGCCATAGAACGCCATTGACCAACCTGAAGTATGATATGAATTCGATTTGCACCTACAACCCCGAACTTCAAACTTCGAATTCTCTTCTCTGTATACTGTTCACAACTCCGATAAACTTGGATCTGATACCATGTAGAATTTCCTGCAAATTCTCTACAAATCTACCTCTAAGATCTATGTAGAAAATCTGACAATAGATTAACTCGATAATGCAATATGCCAAAGCAAAATATTATAATCTACTTCTACTATCAAACTTGTGGAAGCTTAAAGATAGAGCAAGAATCGAGCTGAACAAATATAACCAGAAGAAGAAGAATCAATGCACATGAAAAATAGAAAATACTCAGGGGAAAGCCTCAGCTAAAAACCCCACTATCTGTATTATCATACAAGGTGGAAATACATCAGAATTATACAAAGCCTTAGCTCTCACAGCTAGCCAGCTCTTAGTACAATCCTCCTGGATGCTCACAGGCAAACAAGGCTTCTCACAAACTTTCTCCTCTGCCCTCCAAACCTCCTATTTCCTTGCGTAGTTTCTCCTGGGTGATCCTGTTGTTACCAAATGGAACACTGACCACTCACACTGATCTCACACCCTGTAAAACTCCACAATCCTCAAGGAACCTTTTCTTGACTGTATGCATGAGTTTCCTTTATATGAGAAAACATGCAATTGATAGTACACTTTCCTTGACATTTAGCTCAATTGGGTCTTTCTCAGAATAGACATGCATGAGTTTCCGATGAGGGACTCTTCAGTTATCTGGAGCACTCTGGTTGAGTGCATGCATGCATCAACTGACTGATAACTCACAATTAGTTCCTCAAACAGTTTGGAACTAATTTAATTGGACTTAA
>APFE030368929.1:0-54572 GCA_000404065.3 Pinus taeda
CTTTTACTTTAAGAATTTAACATTACCATGAACTGCATATCCCTCAAACTTCCTGATGAACTGCATATCAACACTAGGTCAAAAATTCACTTTTATAACTTTAGACACGCATCTAGAAGCAACAACAAGTCACTAACATACCCTAAAAGTAAATTGAAAAACAAATTAAAAAAAACACAAGTTAATGAGGAAACATGGGTCGTATGGCCCTGAAACGCGTTTCTGGCCGTACTGGCCACGTTTCCGTTTCGGGAAACGTGGCAGTACGGTCGGAAACGCGTTTCACGGCCGTACCAAACGCGTTTGCGCGTTTCCGTACCCGTTTCCGTACGGAAACGGACCTCTATGCCACGTTTCCTGCAACATAGATAAATTGCCTTTAGCATTTCCTTTTGGGGCTTCTTGACCAAACTTCTAGGCTTCAACTTTGAACTATCTCCTCAACCATGAAGATTTATGTGGCATGGCACCTACCATTGAAATTGACAGGACAAGGAGAATCAAACGAAGATGGTCTTGAGAGCTAAAACATTAATTTTCTCATCCAAATCCTTCATCAAAGGAAGGGCATCATGACCACGCCGTAGGAGCTTCCCATCCTTCTAGGGCTTCTTGACCAATGGTGCTACCAATCAATGTAGTCCATAGAAAAATATATATTAACAGCGTTCATAGACCAATGTTGGCATCAATGACAACAAAATGCAAGATGTCGAAAGGAAAAATCATGTCATTAATGAGAAGGATCTAGAAATTTCTCGCTTCAAGAGGAAGGCAAAAGAAGCAGGTGAAGCTCCATGCAATGAAGACACAAGCTCCAAGCCCCTGCAGACCAAGATTGATGAGAATGCTGATAGCAAGATCCTTCATAGGCCAAATCAAAGTGAAGGACAAAAGAAGGCTGAAGGTGATGTTGCTCCAAGAAGTCATGTTGAGGTAATCAAGGACAAGGAACAACAAAGGATTTGTCCCCCTCCAAGAATGGATCCACATTGGTCTTTGAACTCTCTTAATATTTGTCTATGGATTGTATTGATTGGAAGCTTTATTGGTCAAGAAGCCCTGGAAGGATGAGAAGCTCCTACGATGTGGTCATGATACCCTGCTTTTAATGAAGGATTTGGATGGGCAAATCAATGTTTTTGCTCTCAAGACCATCTTCATTTGGTTCTCCTTGTCGTGTCGATTCCAACGATGGGTGGCACACCACATAACTCCTCATGGTTGAGGAGATATGGTTGTTCAAAGTTGAAGCCCTGAAGTTTGGTCAAGAAGCCCCAAAAGGAGATGCTAACAACTTATTGACGGATTAAATAATGATTTTTTATTTTCAAAATATTGATTAAATTATGGTGGATTTATCAACCCTCTAAGTGAGGACTCTCCCAACCCAAATTGGCTTGCAAAGGAGGCTTGTTAATTCTAAAGTTTTGGAGGTAATGTCAGCCTAAGTTTCTGGCTCCAATTTTTTTTCTATATCTCAAATTTTGTATGGTCGGCTCCATGATTTGTTGGGCTAGTCGACCCCTCCTTTTAGCCCCTCTATCCGGTATAAATATGGAGGCTTGCCCCTCTCAAACGTATCAATCAAAAGTCGTGATCTGAAACATCTGCGGCCAAGGATAGCACGAAAATTCTAAGGAGAAGGCCGAGCTTTTTGCAGTCAATGTCTTATCATTTTATGGTTAAATGTTGGATTGATTCTGAAGTTTTCAAGGGCTTTATGGGCATTACTGGTTTATCATTTTGGTGGTGTTTCGCTCGGCAAATGACAAGTTTATGAGGCATTTCTGTGACTGAATTAGGGAATGTCTAAGAGTTGATTGAAGGTGCAGGAAGAAGGGCCAAGTTCCCTTGGCACAGAGCACAAAAGAAGGCTGAAATAGCCCTGTTGGGCTGCAGTATGTTGCTTTCTGAGACAAATTCTGTGCCCCTCCAGAGTATATTTTTAGGCCCTGTTCGAGGGCAATTCTGCAGTATTTTCGGCCCTCCTTTTTGGCCAAATATTGTTCCTTTTTTAAGCCACTTTTCAGATTGGTCAAGGGCTATTTCCAAGTTGTTTCAAAGCTCCTTTGTGGTTGTGTAAATAACGATCCATTGAAGGGTTGAATCTATTTTATACCACTGACTTGAAGTTTTGTCAAGAAAGAAGAGCTCTTGGGCCATAAAAATAATGAAAGAATCTGTTCTGTTATAAATCTAAGACATCAAGGCACTTGCATGCTGGATTGTGAAGAAGTTTGTTCAGGAGCAACTCTGATCCAAGTCTGCATTGATGCAAGCATATTTTGGAGGTATAACATGTTGAAAATTTGGTAGCTTCGGTCAGTATTTTCGTTGGCAAAGTGAAGAAGAAATTATGATTTTCTATGCTTGACTAGGTCAGCCTCAAATGCACAAGTCAGCCCCACTTAATGAATGGTTTTGACCCCAAGGTCAAAACCCTCCTCCAAGATCACATATAAATACAAGTTCATTGACCTCACTTTGGCATCTCATCCATCCATCACATCTGATATGAAACAAGGAGGTGATTCATCCAAACGTGCGAAGAAGGAAAGGAGAAATTTTGATGTACATCAACCAAATGTTTTGTTGGAGAAGGTATCTAAGTTTGGTCTTCATAATTGTATCAAAATTTATTTTATGTAAAAAGAAAAAAGAAGAAAAAGGAAAATTATATTCAAGCATGGGTTTCATGCTCAAGAAATTATTATTTTATTAGTTAAGCATCTTCTTCATGCTTCTAATATTTGATGAGTGAAAGAGTCAATGTCTTATTTTGACCTATTGTAAAGAAAAAAGAAAAATAATTTTTTAGTATGTATTTTGGGTAAAATTCCCTCTAGAAGCCAAGTCAGCCTACCTGTCAAGTCGGCCCTGCCCCAAAAGACATTATTCTTCGCAACCCTCTGGACAAATATAAATAGAAGAAAGTTGGAGCTCATTTTGGACATACACTTTGGAGCATCCGATCTGAAATTTCACAGAAATAGTGGAGGGTCGAAGTCTGAGATAGAAGAAGGGTTTTTCTTAAGGATTTGTGGGCATTTTTCCTTATCACATCTATTATTGAAGATATGATGTTGCATTTGTTGTTGGTCTGTTACTGTTGAATAGATTTGCAGAGCAAAACTAGGGTTGGACTTCGCTTCTAGAGGGTCGAAGGATGTTGGATATCTCATTTTGATTTGATTCTATAAGAAGAAATTTTTCTAGGTTTTCCCCTTAGAGGGGTTTTGCCCTGGCTTGGAGCCTATATCTTGTGTTCTTTATGTTGTGATTTTCATGCATTCTATGTTTTGGTAATTGCTTGATGAAGATGAAATAATAAAAATAATAAAAGGCCAACAAACATCACAAGTAATTATTAGGTAAGGGGAATCAACCCTAATTCACAAATACATTGATTCTCCAACATGTTTGACTTCAGTTTGACCTATGTTGACTTGGGAGAATCTGCTTCTGTTTGACTAAGACTTTGACTGATCTGGAAGGCCGAATTCATTTGTGGTTTGTTGACTTTGTATGACTGAATTTGTGTCTCTGTTTTGGGCTCATTGACTGCAGGTCAACTCTGGCATTTGACTGAAAATTACAGTGGTTTGTCTGACTGAGATTTGACTAAAGTTTGGCCCTCCTATTTAGAGCTACCTCATGCCGAAATTTGGCCCTTATATTGCCAACTTGACTTTGATCAACATTGACTACATTATCTCTCCTTTGATTGGTTTGACTTGGCATTTGTTGAGTTCAGAAAATTTGGAATTTTGTTTGGAATATTTTGATGTACATTTGATGAATTGAATTCTCTCTCATAACTAAAGATTTTGGGTTTTTCCCTGACTATTAGCCTAAATGTTGGTGCCTCTTGTCTCTTGTTTCATTGTTTATTGTGATCTCTATTGCTCTATTGAAGAAAGTGAATGGTTGAAATTTTTCATCTATAACTGCTTAATGATTAGAATGCTATAAGAAGACTAATTGTATCATTCAAAGCAGTTATCAATTTGAAATATTGTACTAGTCTTGGTTGCACTAGAAAATCAACATAATGAAAGGGTTTTCTTGGGCAGTAGAAGAGCACTGGTTTAGGGCCTCTATTTTGAAGTACTGCAAGGGTTGCGTAAAAAATTGTTGGGTTATATCTAGGGCTATTTTGGCTGAAAAAGAAGGTATGGTTGAGCTGCTATTTAAGTTTTCCGAAGGACAAAACAAGACCTGGTTTAAGGGCTACTCAATCTACTATTTTGAGAAGCATGTTATGACCTAATACATGATTGGGTGAACTTTGACCAATCTCAGTAAGAATGTTCCAAGGTATGCAAAAGATTCGATGCAATGATAATCAAATTGTTATTGTTGATAAACGTTGATTAAGTTTACTCCATATTGAAGTCTACTAAATAAATGTGCATGACGGAAGTCCTAGTTGTTGATGAAATTCTTGAAAAGATAGTGGATCCAATGTTGGAAAAGTAACTAGGTTCGGTCTTCAAATTTATTTTTGTACTTGTATCTATTTGTATTTTATGTAAAAGAAAAATAAATTTATATTATTATTATTTGTGTAGTCAAGCATGTTCGTCATGCTTCTAGGATTTGTTGAGTCAGATTTGAAATTGAGTCAAAGTCCATTTGGACTCTTTGTAAAGAAAAAGAGAGAATTTTTTTTTTTGTTAAGTGAAAGAGAGTCAAATAGTCCTCCAATGTGCGTGAAGGCACTCAATCATGAATTAACTCAAGTGTTCACTGAAAAGCATATGTCCGAACAAGTGTTCACAATCAAAATAAATGCCCCAATCAATTGTCGGTACTCGAAAGGGTCTGCCAAGTCAGGTCCAGTGGCATCTCCACATAACTTCTTGAAGTTTATCTCCATCAGGGTGACTAGGATTTGCATTCTATAATTTTGAATCTTTCTAATAGCTTCACAACATATTTTCCTTGAGAAAGGAAAATCTCTGTAGGTCTCTGCCAAAGCTCTAATCCTAGGAAGTAATGCATCATAACAAGATCCTTCATTTCGAACTCAGAGGCCAACTCCCTCTTACACTCGAGCATCAGGGGCTCACTACCTATCAAGAATAGATCGTCGACATATAAAACCAAAGTCAAAGGCATACCTTGGACCACTTTGAAGTAGAGGTTCAAATCGGCACTACTTCTGGTGAATCCAAGCTTCACCAGGTAACTATCAATATGGGCATATCAAGCTCTAGGGGCTTGCTTCAAACCATATAGTGCTTTCTTCAACCTATAAACATGAGTCTTCCTGTCCTTCACTTCAAATCCCCGAGGTTGCTCAACATATACTTCTTCCTGTCGTATGCCATGATGGAAAATGTAACTAGGTTCAATTTTCATAATTCTCTTTGTACTTATGTCATTATATATTCTATGCCAAATGCAAAAGAAGAAAAAGAAATATTATTTTTATAAGCATTGGTTTCACGCTCATGAATTATTATTTTATTTAGATAAGCATGTTCTTCATACTTCTAGGTTTTCTTGAGTCAAAGAGTCAAAGTCTTATTTGGACCTATTGTAAAGAAGAAGGCAAAATAATTTTTAATTATGTATTTTGGGGAAAATTCCCTCTAGAAGTCAAGTCAGCCTTGCCTGTCACGTAGGCTCTGCCCCAAGGGACATGATTGTTCGCACTCCTTTGGACAAGTATTAATAGAAGAAAGTTGGAGTTCATTTTGGACACACAATTTGGAGCATCTAATCTGAAATTTCACAAAGAAATAGGAGGGTCAAAATCTTAGTTAAAGGAGGGTTTGAATTGACTTCTAGATGGTGGAAGGGCCTTGGATATCTCATTTGGTCTGAATTTGTAGGAAGAGAAATTTTTGGGTTTTCCCCTTGGACGGGTTTTGCCCTGGCTTGGAGCCTATATCTTGTGGCTTTTTGTTTCTATGCTTCATGTTCTTGTTGTGGTAAATTGTTTGATGAAAAATAAGAATAAAGATTAATAAAGAAGCAAACTAATTTCACAGTAAATTACTATAGTAAAAAAAGTCTAAATTGAACTACAGTCCTCTTGATTTTCCAACATGGTATCAGAGCGAAGGTTTGGATGAGGAGGCTTGAAGATCACTTTATTGACATTTGAATTGAAGACTTGTTTATATACCACTGAGATTTGGTCTTCTATGACAAAATCTTGACGCTCGTTTCATGTTTTGTCAAACGTATTCTGTATTACTCGATCTTTGAGGTTCATTACCTCGCATCAACGTTCTAATGCATGGCTTAGCTTGTATGTGGATTATTTAAGAGGCTCACTACAAAATGTCCTCGACTGGATATAACTATTGCATTGTTTGATGACATTGCAGATCCTGTAGCTTAAACAACTCATATTATCTATAGTGGATTTAAATTGTATCGGTAATTACATTGGCACCATATCAACAACTTTGTTTTGCTGTGACAATATAACTCTTGCATTTGTGAATAACAGTTTGTCACTGTGACTCGACATATTATCTTTGTGACAATTGTTTATGGATCTCGCACTATGGCTCTCGCTTTTATGTGGTTCACTGAAACGAACAAAGTTCGTCCTTCACGTTAAATACTCTAGAAGACTTGGAATATGTAGATCTCCATTGAGATACAAGATTATATATATATTTTTATGACTTTTTTTAAAGCTTTTTTTTTAATAGAATATACATGTACTTACTTTTTTTGTACCTTTTTTTCCTAAATAATATTGTTCTTTCCTTTTATTTTATTTGTTTTTAATTATTTTTTTTATTGATTATTTTTTTTCTTTTATGGCCAAGGGTCACTTGGCAGGAATGGAGAAACTCCAACTATATAGCAAAACGCTTCGATTATGACTAAAATCAAGTTGATGACGAGTTGATGGCCAAAGGCTCGGATCAGCTAACGTGGCTCTAATACCAATGAAACGAACAAAGTTTGTCCTTCACGTTAAATACTCTAGAAGACTTGGAATATGTAGATCTCCATTGAAATACAAGATTATGTATTAAATGTATGAATAAGAATGATGTTACAATTGAGAGTGAGGGGCTTGCTTATATACCAAGCAGGTGTCCCTTTATGAACGGTCATGTCTCCTTAGACATGCCCCTTTGTTTAACTAATTATTACTTAAATTATTATTTTTATTATTTACTATCTATATTTATTACTTTTTACGTAATTAAATTCATAACAAGAACCTTCCTAGCAAAGAGGGAGTGTTAGTTTTTTGTTTCTCTAAGTTGTTCTCCTAGGTATAGAGTGCACAAGTGCTAGAGGGGATTCCTTGCAAAATGTGTATGCCACATGGAGAGACTTCTTTATATCTTTGAGTAATGCTTGCCATCTTCTACTTTTGATCAGTACAAGGCTATAGCAGATTCTGTGATGGCTATTATAGATTCCTACACATGATGCCAGTTTTATGATGGATTTCTTACACAGCTATGACAGATCCTTTCCTGGAAGGATATGTAAAGGGCTATTATTAGTGGTTAAGTTTTCTAACCACTTTTTCCTCTTGTCAAGTTTGACTAGTTCAGGGAGGGCACAGTAATTAGGGTTATCTATGCATACATGTGAGGTGTGTGAACATATACTGAGAGTGTGAAGACTTGAGAGAAGCCATTGTAGTCCCTTGAGGACAGCATTGTATTTTTCTTATGTATTAATGAGAAAATAGTGATTGCTGTTACTGAATTTCAAGATGCTGTCTGCTGCATTCGTACTACTGTCAGTGTAGATCAGGTTTCATCTTTTACAGGGTTGATCTCATCGAATTTCAAGATGCTGTCCGCTGCATTCGTCTACTGTCAGTGTAGATCAGGTTTCATCTTTTACAGGGTTGATCTCATCTCTTGATATGTGGCCTTTGCACTTAGTTTTCCATTCATCACTCTTGTTTATGCAGATTTGAAGCTTCCATTCGTGTTTCAAAGTTTCTATTTATTTGAAAGACAAAATCTTTGAGTGCAGATGTGTATATCACATGGATGTAAAATTACAACACCTTGTACGAGTAGACTGAGTCTTTGAAGAGAACTCTACAATGTTTAACCAACTGGTTGTCATATTGCAGTTAGAAGGTTTGGTCTCACATTGTTCATATTTCTATCCAGTTACCTTCATATGGTCTGTCTCTAGCAACTCTAGTACACTATAATATCAGAAAAACACATTAGAAGGTTGGAATCCAACAATAGCACTATGAGAACAGTTAAAAACTACGGGGAAAATTACACACAAACAGGAAAGTGGCATCATATGTTCTTTAATCTTCCTTCCACCTGTCAATAACCAAGTATCTGGAGTTATTGGGGACCTGGCTTTTTCATACTATTCATCTCATGTATACTGTAATAGTTGGACAGAAGCAGTGGATTTAGTAAGTGGCACTGTGGGGGAGCGGGATTCATGAGTAGGAGTGAAATTGCTTATATGTAAAAATATGTAATATACCATGAAGTGACATTTTGTCAGTCTCTACTGGTTACTCAGCATTTTGGTGTAACTGTACCAGATTGTGTACGTACATTCATTTATAGTATAGCATTGCCATCGGAGACATTATATCTAGTAATCTTTGTTTGTTGATTGTTTTTCATAGCATGCGAAAATGGTCTATCATTCATTGATTTGTTCAAATTTAGTATACACATAGGAAGTGGTTAGCATTTTATTCCAGTTAAACTTCTTTCTAATCCTGGGTGAGATCTATGTCCAACAACTAGTGTTCAATAGATCTTACAAATCGAACTCTGGATGACATAGGTTTCCTATTTGTCTTTGATTGAGTAATGCCTTTCATATTTTCAACATGTCAGCAGAAGCTCGTCCTTGTATTTTTTTTGTTAGTATAGGTTGTACTCTTTCAAATTAAAGGATTTCAACATTTATCATAGGCTGAAGATATTGGTTATAGGGGCTTGTCCTGGACAAAACTGGAGGATATTGTGTGTAGTCAATATCATACTGTTTTCAGTAGTTAATCCCGTGCCAAACAGATTCTCAACTTGATTATAGTCAGATGCCACGAATTGCTGCATTTATAGGCTAATACTGAAATTTGCAGTTGCTTGTTCTTTCCACTTTTTTGAAGTACATGAAGTTTTTCAGAGCTACTGGACAAAAAACTATTGCACATGTTTTGGGCTTTGAATTGATTTTTTTTCCCTATATTGAATGCAATTCAGATTAATTCATGTTTTCTCTATGCAGGACATGATCAAATAAACAAGATCTATATTGAAGTAAATGGACCTGTGCCAAAAACCATCAAAAGACTACATGGCTTAGATTGTACATATGAATAAGCTGCATTTGGTGCACCAAATTTGCAATATAATTTTCATTATGAAGATGGAGTATCACTGAAATGGATCTCGCAAGTCTTCATGAAGAAGCAATCCATCAAAATGAGTGTCCTCAAAGAAATGCAAACAACAAATTGGAAAATCTGTTTGCAATGGTCTGGTCCAGCAGGCAGCTACTACTAAGTTAGCCATCATGTTGAAACAATTTACACACCAGTTTGCTAATCTGAATGCTGGCAGTGCTTCTCATTTCAAATAAAGGGGCAATACTGAGGACTCCTTCAGTGACAGATGTAGTTAACCACTGCTATAGCTCGATCAAGAGCTATGTTTGTACAATATAAATTGCATTGTAGGAAAAAGCTCTTTTTACTTAAAAAGAAAAATGTTAAACTTCAGGTGTTTACTTGTATGTTTATCGAAATTAGATGGATAATGACTCCTTGAGAGATTACAATATGACCATTGCAGGGTCCATGCATATATGTCATGACTATGGCATGACCATGTTAGGGAAGTTTACCTGTAGAAAAAAATGTTGGAACATAATGCACATTTTTCTTGGAAAATACAGTAAGTAATTGCAATTTGTCAATTATCAGATAACTTACGACTTCCACAACTATATTTTGTATTTTTCAATGTTGTGAAAATTGCGATTTTTTTGCCTTGAAAAATTCACAATGCAACCTGAAATAATGTCAGGCCATGCGATAGTGAGTTTTAAAAGGTTTTTTTGGGTTTTTTTTTTTTATTTCATTTTGCAAATAGAGGGCAAGGGTGAGAGCTAATGAGGAGGAGAACTCATCTACCAATGCAAGAGAGGAGAAAAGTGAAGGAATTTAGCATCCCAAGCAAAAAAAAATTAGAGTTTGAACCAAGTTTTTTCAGCGAGGCATGGTTTTTAGGTATGAGCATAAAATTTGACTCTATCTTTTTGGTTTTTTCCTTGTTTTTCCTTGAGTTTCAATGACTCGTATATTTTCCATGATTTTTGCTTGGATTTGACTGTATTTTTTTGTCATTTTTGTTGCATTTAGTGGAGAGTTTTTTTTTTTTTTTTTGGTCAAAAATGCAAAATCTTGATTGTTAGTTTTATTTGTTTAAATTTGTCTTGTGCCTTTGTTTTTTTCCATGATTTTTGTTTGGGTTTGAATGTATTTTTTTTGTCATTATTGTTGCATTGAGTTGAGCGTTTTTTTTTGTCAAAAATTCAAAATGTTGTATGTTAAATTTTAATTTCATTTGTTTAACTTGTAATTTTTCTTGTGCCCTATGTTCAAACTTGAATCTTACATTAAAACTCAAAAGTTCAACAAAGTTACAAACATGCCAAGGAAATTGGACCCTATGTGGGAATTTGGTGAATCTGATAGGGGGTTGGACAGATCAAATTTGACTTACAAGTTATGTGAGCACCATATGATAGGGGGAGTATACCGATTGAAATACCACTTTGCACAATTTCTTGGACATGAAGTAGGGCTTTGCACAAAAACAAATCCAAAAATCATCCGTAGAACCCTCAAATCATTGGAAGAAATAGAGACAACCAAAGCGACCAAGGCAACTCTGAAGAGTCAAATGGTAGGGGGTGGAGTGGTGGGATTGGGAGGTGACCCTAAGAGTGGTACGGGTTCTTCTTTATCGTCATTCTTCTACACATTTGCAATCAAACACACCTAGTGCACAACCATATATCATGTGAGCTCTTGAAAAAATGGAGAAAAGGAAGAAGCTAACAAGTTGTTAGGCGTGTGTCTTCTTTGGAGTGATGCTCCTTTCAGCATTGCTAGGAATAGTCCATTTTTCTAACCCGCGATTGATGCTATTGATATTGTTGGCCCTAGGTACAAATCTCTTTCCTCTGATGACTTTAGAGGGTGTATTCTTCAAAATGAAAAGGTAGAATGCACTAAGTGATTGGAGGAGTTTAGAAGCTCATAGGCACACACAAGATGCACTGTGATGTCAGAGAATTGGATTGATCAAAAGGGTAGAACTCTTATTAACTTCTTGGTCAGTTGTCCCAAGGGGACAATGTTTATGAAATATGTTGATGCATCTACATATATCAAAGATGCATGGTTATTATGTGATTTGTTGGACGTGTTCATTCAGGAGGTGGGTCCACAACATGTTGTCCAAGTCATAATGGACAATGTTACAAATTATATTTTTTGATGGCAGGATGCTTATGGAGAGTCATCCTATCTTATTTTAGACACCTTGTGTTGCACAATTGCATTGACTTGATGTTAAAGGATAGGAAAGATTCATTTTGTCAAGGATATTGTTGAATCCTAAAAAAACATTACAAAAATTATATAATAATCATGCATTTGTGCTTCATTTGATGAGAACATTCGCCAACAACAAGGAGTTGGTGTGCCCTACCATTACATAATTTTCCACTATCTTCATGTTTCTTCAATCCCTCTTGAATTCTATGTGGGATGTGAAGGGAATTTTTCTTTTAGAGGAATGGTGTGCTTTGTCATATAGTCGTAAATTAGAAGGAGAGACCATATGTAGGGTAGTTTCATACCAGGAAAAGCTTCTGAGTGAGAGTGCAGGTGTGTAGCATTACTGAATTTTTGTGAAAAGTTCTTCGATTAATTGATGGAGACAAACTCGCAATTGGCTACTTGCATGAGGCCATGGATAGGGCTGAAGAATCTATTCGCAACTATTATGATGATAAGGGGTTTGAGGAGTTTGAGAAACAACAATTAATATGGGAAGTGATTGATGAGCAATGGAACAATACATTCCATTGTCTCGTTAATGCTGCGGGGATTTACTTGAACCCCACATTTTCTTACCCCTGTGGTTTTTTATTTGATGTTGAGATCATGGATGGATTCTTCACTTGTGTTCAAAAAATGATGGCATTTTTAGCAGAACGTACATAAATCTCCAAAAAAATGGAGATATACAAGATGGTACGTGGCACTTTTAGTTTTGGCATGGCTATTGTGGATAGGAAGACTAAAATGTCAAAAGTAAGACTTAGTTTGTTTCAAATTTCATTCTCTCTTCATACTTTGCTTCAACTTTCAATTTTCTATTTTTTTCTTATGTTTATCTTATTTGTTGTAGATGCATCGTGGAGAAGCTATGGTAGCATAGTACCCAATTTCCAAAGGCTTGGCATTCAAGTGTTCAACCAAACATGTAGTTCCTTCAGATGTGAGTGAAATTAGAGTGTATTTGAAAAAAATACACACCAAAAAGCGCAATAGGTTAAAAAATTTCAAATTAATTTTTTGAATTCATTAAAATAATAAACAATATAATTTTCTTTTATAATTATTAATATATTATTTATAATATTTATGACCCTTGTATAGGTTGGAGTCTCAATGTTTTAATAACTTGGTCTATGTTTATTACAATCTTAGATTGTGGGTGAGGCAACTTGAGAGGACACATGATGTGGAGGATGTTTCATTGGATGGGATTGATACAATTGTTGCATGGAGGGTTGAGGCCGAGAGACCTATCATGGAGTCATCCCTTGATTGCTTAAAGGAGGAGCTAGTGGAGGGGGTAGCAGTTGCATAGGAGGAGGACGAGGAGGAGCAACAGGAGGAGGAGGTGACACCACCTACCATGGTCACCAGTAGAAGACGTGGTCTACCTCCTTTAGCTCTTAGTTTTTCAGCTTCTAGAGCACAATAGAGTCCACTGCCAGCACCAAGGTATTCTTTATTTAGAGAGAGAGTTGTTATATTTTCTCGCAAGAGGGGCAAAGGAAATTAGTAGTACTAGTTACTTGGTTCATTTCATTGTATATGATATTATGACTCATGACATGAAATACTTTATTATATTTTTTATTGATATTTTGAGGTTGAGTCAAGAATTAGGACTCAATATTCAGGACATGATTCATTGTTATGTGTAATGTAGCTCTAGACATATTACACATCTTATATATTAGTTCTCTTTTCATATTTATATGTCAATGCATTTATTTTATGTTGTGGTTGCTGATTTAAACCCATTTTTTTGTCAATTCTTATGATTTTTTCTGATTACATACCATCGCCAATTTAATCCCAATCATGATTATCTAAATTGTGTTGATATATTCATTTCCTAAGCCATTGTAAATGGAAGGTATTAATAACTATCCCCTAAGTAAAAATTGGACCATGAGATATTAGGATTTAGCATCGTAATATCTTCGTAGTTCAGAATTTCCATTATCATAACTTAGTCCTAAAAGCATTATTTTGTTTAATGAAAATTTTTCAATTACATAAACCAATACGGTAATATTTTTTGAAAAATATAATATTATATGGGCTTATTATTTAGCATTTTGCCATTGCATTTTGAATAGTAAAACAATCATTATTATGTGTATTATTATTTGTGGCAAAACAAGCGTAAACTATGGTATTGTGGAATAATATGGATTGGGTTTAGTGATCAACAATGAAAAAGAAAAGAAATGGTTATTAGCAATTACATTATTGGCCTTTTTAATTATGGACTTTAACATGGTAATAATGTTATTAAAAATAGTTTGATAAGTTAAGTTGAATGGTGGAAGGCTCGCACTAGAAGGCATTTTCCAACCAATATAGGGCTCCTACCTAGGTTCAAAACTCAATTTACTTGTCTAGCGAGGCTTGTGGGCCATTGCACTAGGCTCGAGTGTATAGTGGCAATCCCACTGACTCGATCCCAAGACTCCTCAATGAGAAGCAATGAGTCTACTGACTCTCCTAATAATAATAATAATGTTTATAAAGATGTTTAAAAAAAAGAAAAACTAATAATTAATCCTAATTAGAACTGTATTTGCAAATCCAATTTAAAGAAGGATCATAGGTTTAAAGATTTGTTTAAATTGAATAAAACCAATTGTGCATAATTACCTCAATTGTAATATGCAAGATGCATCTAGTATTTTTTAGAAGACTTTTTTTTTATGACTAACGCAAAATTAAGAAGATCATCACATCAAAATTGAGATCAATGGTGATCCACTTACATTTAAATTGTGATCATAAAACATTTATAGGACATTATCTACATATTGAATTTGACAAGGTCCAAGGTAAGTGATTTTCCAATTTGAATGGTTTAAGTTTTGGTGTTTAGGAACTTCGTAGAGGACTAATCAATTAGAAGATTATGGCTTCAAATCTCAAAATAGAACATTAAAGTAGGGTTTAAAAGATAGTTATCAAGGATAATGACAATTATTTGTAAGCATGTTAACCAGAGGAAAATGATTTGTGAAAGTAAGAAACACTTGTCATATTGAGGTCTGTAGTTAGTATTTTGGAGCAATGGCACTAAATATGAACTCAAATTTACTAAACATGAGGAAAAAATGAAAGTTGGGGTTGCATGCTTAGAAAGAATAGCTTGTCACTAAGTAAAACATGCACATGGACACGAGTTTTAGAACTCTTTAGATTATATTTCAAATCCTTGTTTTGCAAATCCATTTCTAGTGAGAAATGTTTGTAATGTTGCTTTTAATCCAATCAAATTCTGTAAATTTTGGATATATGTAAGTTCATTATGAATCAATAGTATAAAGAAATATAATTGCACATGCACATGGACATGAGTGTTATAACCCTTTTAGATTATATTTCAAATACTTGTTTTGCAAATCCATTTCTAGTGAGAAATGTTTGTGATGTTGCTTTTAGTCCAATCAAATGCTATAAATTTTGGATATATGTAAGTTCATTATGAACCAATAGTATAAAGAAATATAATTGCACACACGTATGATGACTATATTGTATATATAGGTAGAAGTATCGTAGAAATGGTCTCGTTTGTTATTAGGGTGTAGAAATGGTCTCATTATTGTGCAAATATAATAATTAACATAGGTAGGTGGGGTCCCCTAGAAAATAAAATCAATTAAAGTCACTTGTGTTATGCTATTATATGGTTGTTCTTCACATGGCACTAATGCACAATCTTCTACAATTCATGTATATGTTCATTTTTGTTATACGTTGGTTACATATTTTGTTTATTGGCATGTATATCAAAACAATATTGGTTTTATATATATATATAATAATATATAATATATATATATATATATATATATATTATATATAATTGAAGATGTGAAAGGGGTTTTGCCATGAACGATTATAACCATGCCTCAATGTTTATCACTTAACAAGCATATGACAAGCAACATGAACAAGCCATGGTATATGAGACATGCACTTGTGGTTGATATACATGATGATTTAGTGTTGGTTATGTTCAATTCTTCTAGCATTGATATGACAATGTTTTAAACTTAGCAAACAATATGAGACTATTGCCTACCACCTTGTGCACATTTATCATGTTAAAATTTGACATGACCAACATTGGCTTCGACAAGGGTTGGCATTGTTTTGTGTTTTGATCAATGCTTTAGATTTAAGGATGGGGCTTCATGTGGCCACTACATGGCCCATACATTAATGAGATTAAAAGGTTGCCTTATTACGTCATCTTTGTAGTTGTCTATTTTGAAGAAAGTGGTTATGGTTAATCTTCATAATACTTGATGTATTTATAATACTATATAAAAACGGGAAAGAAAATTAAAAGAAAGGAAGTCAACAAAAACCATCTAAAATTAAGAACATTGTTTTACCATACTCACGCAAATAACATATTTACCATAAGTTACTACCCACTAAGCAAGTATTGCCCGCCATTATTTATGTGAGTTTCAACACTTTAACAAATATGAGAAAAATTGTAAATGTGTAGACTTACTAAATTTTAATTTACAAAGAGATGTAATTTAATTTGTTGAATTTCTGAAGTGTGATTGTTTGAAGAAGAAAAAAGAACTATAATATATACTCACAAGTAATTACCAAAGTTCAAAAATAAAGAACTTGTATCAATTGTACTGAAAAATCAACATGGTATCAAAGCTTTGGTGAAGCATGAAAGTTGAAGATCACATCTAAGCCTATGCAAGGAACTAAGTTGATATTTGTATGCCAACAAAGCTAAATATCGAGGGCACAAGTTCACAAGAAGACTATTTAAAGCAGTCATGCTAAGCTTGGTTGATCTCATGTGATTTGTCTCAAAAAAAGTTGAAGGACTTGTGTCATAGGGAGCAGTTGTGGCGGAAAGAATTGCCTCTGGGAGAAGTCAAAGAGCCTCATACTAGCTTCAAATAGAGTAGATCTTTGAATTCAAAATTATGGAATATCATTAACATGGTTAGGCTAGATAGTTGATATGCTGAAAGGTTGTAGTGACAGAAAGAGATGCAAGAATTAACCATAGTAGGATATGTCTCAGTGTGAGAGGGAGCACCTAGCTAGGATGACAAGGAAGCAATTGTGGTGATAGACCTAGTTAAAGGGTTGGTGTACCAGCATGGTATAGTTGGTCATGGAAAAGTCAGTTATATTTTGAGATTTGTCTCATATAGTGAAGTGTAGGTGTAGATTTAGATTAGGTAGTGTAGAAGATAGAAAATGTTCATCAGGATATTGTTTCAATTCTAGGCTCCATTATGACTATGAGCATGAAGCAAGCATTTGTCACACTTTGTATTGCAATGGCCAAGTATATTGTAGTTGGATGGAAAGTTGTGAAGTAGTAGGGCATCCTAAACTACTTGCAAGATTATTTTATTAGGTGCAAGTGACAACATGATCACAGGTTGGAGCACCTTGAGATGTAGTACCAAGACATGGTAGAGAATTGTGTTGTATGGCTCCAATTCTACAATCGAGAAAATTGATCCCAAGACAAAGTCTATATACTTTGAGGATAAGATTGAAATGATAAATCGTCTCCCTCAGCAAGAGGGAGTGATGAGATAGTAGTATCAAGAACAGGCATTCTCTCTGGATCAAGGTGACAAAGAGAATGGTCCAGATTGTTGATATGATAGCATCAGGGGACAATCATTCTACCTTAGGAGAATGGTCTAGTAGGGAATAGACATTCTACCTTAAGGAGAATGGTTCGACAAAGGACAAACATTATTCCTAAGTATTGACCAAAATGAGGAAGAATGGTCCTAGAGACCTATCCACTCAGTTGAGTGGGTGCATTTTAGCATCAGGCTTAGATTATTCAAATAGGATGAGGAGCACACTTAGCATTAGACCATAAATCACTCATGAAGAGTGAGCTCCTTTGAGATTCACCACAAGTCAGAGATATTGACCAGGATGATGGTGACTACTCTGTGTACCATGTGTCATTGTGACCAGAATATGGTGACTAGTTGATGCTAAGATATGCCATGTGTTAAGTACCAACCACGATATGGCAAGTATTTGATGTTATTGATTTACCATGAGTTGGTAATTAGATGATGTTGTTGATTTACAATGTGTCAAAGATGCTTTTACCATATTATGAATATGAAAAATTTGGAAGTATTTGTGAGCACACTACAACAATGAATAAAAGTTTGAAGTATGAAGACCTACTATAGATGTCAAGTTGAGTCACTGGAGCAAATTATTCTCAGTCCTGAGTATAAATATTATTTTGTTAAGGCAGAGTATCTTGACTGTAAAGAAACCATGAGGAGATCATAACATGGAAGAATATTAACATCATTGAAGTTATTTATAAAGGTCTTGGAGATGTCTGGATACTTTGCTGTAATCAAAAGCCTAGATGCATTTGCAATGAAGCCAAACTTGATAAATGTTTCCATGCATAGAATACTATAATGGGAGAACTAAGTTTAAAGATCGTTGACTTCCTGAATTGTTGGAATGAGTGTTATCCATCATCACTGCAACCTTGCTTGATGTAATACTTAGATCATCTCCTATCATTATAAGAGAAGCTCAGTCAAAAGTTTGAAGACTTGCATCATAATATTCTAATAGGGCCAAAGGATGTGAGAAAGACTTGTCTCAAATTTCCTAGGGGGTGACATTCTCCTCAAAAGATAATGATGATTACAAGTACATGGCCTTAAAAACAAAGGGAGAAGTGGAAGAATGAACCAAAGCCCATGACAAAAGGATATGTTCCAGAATCGAGATTTGAAGATTTGAGCTTAAGAGGGAGAAGGCAGATAAGAAAATTTGAAATATGCATGTTTATGACTAGAGATGAGAGAATAAAAGATTCTCTGAGTAAGAGGGAGAACATATTTTGCTCCAGTTGGTCAACACTTTAGGAAGTCTCGTGATTTAATAAGGCCCTTAAGGACTCATATGGAGCAACTATGATATGCTATACCAAAGGAGTAGATAATTTATGTTAGCTTTAGAGCAGCTTGAAATGATCACAATAGAATATGTCTCAGATTGAGAGGGATTTGGCCACTAAATATAATCTTGAATTGAAGAAGCATGATGAAATCTTTTTTGCAAAATTTTGATGATGATAGGTAGTTGATTGTTTCTTTAATGAACTTGACAATGAGCTTAGGTTGTTGAAATACGCTGACTCTAATGGAGTTGAAAGTGTCGTCAATGGAAATAGTACATATAGCGGATGTTTTTTATTGGGTTTAGTAATGGTTTCTTGGATGAGCAGGAAAGAATCTTCCATGGCACTTGATACTCCTAAAGTTGAACATATAGCAACTTATGAAGTTTGTTTTGAAGCAGTTTGGCTTCGAAAATTGCTTGCTGGAATGTTTGAACAAGTGTTGGAATCAACCATGATATTTTGTGTAAATCAAAGTTGCATAATAGGTCGAAGCATATTCAGATCGAGTACCACTACATTAGTGATATGGTATAGAAGGGAGTGATGACGCTCCAATATTTCTCCACTTATGAGCACACGATTGACATTTCTCACAAAACCTCTATCTCGAGCAAAGTTTGTATACTTTAGAGACAGGCTTGGATTAGTGGAGAACTTCGTTATCCGTGAGAGGGAGCATTGATGTGACATCAACAATGATATGGCCCAAAATGTGGGTGATAAAACAACATGACCCAGAGTGTTGATAGATGTACAACAAGGTTATGGCTTGGACTATTTGTGACAACAAGAGCGTGACCCATATTGTTCATGGATGGACAATAGTGGTATGGCTCGAACTGTTGGTGACAACAGGAGAATGACCTAGATTGTTGATGGATGGAAAATAGGGGTATGGTTTGGACTATTGGCAACAACAAGAACATGACCCAGCTTGTTGATGTATGGACAACAGGGGTATGGCTCGGACTGTTGGTGATAACAACAATAGGACCTATACTATTGATGTATGAATAATAGGGGTATGGATCAAACTGTTGGCAACAACAAGAGCATGACCTAAATTGTTGATGTATGGACAACAAGGGTATGGATCGGACTATTGGCGACAACAAGAGCATTTCCCAGACTATTGATGGATAGACAACAAGGGTATGGCTCAGACTGTTGCTGCCAACAGGAGAATGACACAGACTCTTTATGGATGGACAACATAGATATGGCTTAGACTGTTGGTGACAATAGGAGCATGACCCATAACTTTGATGTATGGACAACAGAAGTATGGCTCGAAGTGTTGGCGACAATAGGATCATGAATCGAACTATTGATGGTGTTGGAAATACTCAGAGGGGGGTGAATCAATATTTCTCTTTAATTAGTTAATGTTTAATTTCACAAAGAATTAATTGTTATTAGCATTAAATACACATAAAGCAATCATCAACAATGCACAACAAAAAGATAGTACACTAGATATTTTAGGTGGAAACCTTTTTGGAGAAAAACCATTGAATGCTTCTTGATATTTGTCTTCAATAATTTATATTAATTAGGAAGCTCCCACTTCCAAGATTTTCAGCTCTAACTGAAGGAGTCTCCAACCCCCTAATTTATAGTCTCTAACCTGAAGGACATTTCAACGTTCTGGTTTACCAGCTCCAACTAGAAGGATGCTCCAATGCCCTATGCAATTTCCAACCATGCCTAGCACTACCCTGTCACCCTAAAGTGTTATGAGGCTTCAACCTGAAGGAGACTCCACTATCCTTCCTTCCCCCACCTTGCCACCCTGATCAACAAGCTGCTACTTGCCCTGAAGGCTCCAACCTTCAACTCACCACATGGACCATGTTTCACAATTTTCGGACTAGTTCCGCCTGCTATACAATCTTTTATCAATAGCTATATCAATAGAAATCTCTAGCAACTTCACTTCTCTTCTTTAAAATGGTCATCTACATGCATATTAGCTAAGTACCCTGCACTTAGATATATATGTAGACTCCAATGATCTTGTGGTATACAACCCCCAACTGAACTTGGATATCATTTATTATTTTTCCAGATTAATGATGTAAACATGATGTCTTTAAAATTTAGACTTAATATTATGATGCTTAGACGGACCTCAATGCAATTACCTCAAAAGATTATTCTTTAACAAAATTTCCACAAAACTGATTACAAAATGTATGTTATGTCATAGAGGAAATGCCACCATAGAGACCTTTTCTTCTCTTAAGTGCAAAAATTTTAGTTTAAGATGGTCAAAGCTTATGCCTCAGATAAAGTCGAATAAGTCACAAATCCCTGCAAGGTCTACCCAAAATTTCACATGAATCTCCCAAAAAGATCTCTCAATCTGACACATAATTTCCCTATCTTAGAGGGCCAAATGCCTACAACAAAAAGGTAATACCCATCAAAACTCTCAAACCAAATAAACACAAAAAACCCCCACACATTGCTTCAGATATTCAACCAATCTTGAGATCGTAAGGCCACAAATGTATCTGATAAGATATGTCCATTGAAGTTACATTTTGATGGCAGACAACATTATATTTGCAAAGGCCGAGGATGATTCTAGAGGGGAGGAGATCCAACCTGTCAAAGGAAGAAGCTAACCTTAGATAAATTTTGAAATTTGAATTTCAAAAATAGTTTTTGGAGCCAAAAACCCCTTAACCATTTGGGCCGCCATCAAGATCAAATTTTGGATATTTTCCCTTTTAATAAACTCATCTTAATCTTGACCCATTTTATAAAAATGATTGGCTTGTGTAATATAAACATGCTTATAACACCTCTTTTGGGGAACTTTTACCAGAAAACGGGGTTTCAACTTCGAGAAGCCATATCTCCTAAATCAAGAGGAGTTATGAGACGTGACACATAAGAATTGACATGATGAGGAGCATCAAGTGATGATGGTTTTAAAAGAAGATTTATTAATATGCATCCTCAAAATATTCAACATGTGCGGGGCTTCTAGGATTTCCAGGGATTATTATCCTTTGGAGCTCCCAATTAATACAATCTAGACAAATACTAAGAGTGTTCAAACATTGATGTTGGCGTTAATGACAACACCATTCAAATATCTCCTCCTTTTTCATTGATGGAACCACATGTACTTCCCCTACGAATACTACTCCCCTTGGTTCCATGCCTCTGATCCTCCTATCCTGATTTCTATCCCCCTTTGACATCAATGGAAATTGGTTACTCCTCTTTATGAAATATCTTCTCATGTCTAAATTTCATGTCTCCCTTTGACTGCTTTCCTCCCCTTGACTTGTTATGCCTCGCAGGGGTTTCCATAATTGATTTTAGTTGTTAGTATACATCAACAACAAGAAGTCCTTTGAAATTATGCCCATGACTTTTCTTGTCACAACTACCATTCCAAACTTAATGCTCTATTGAACACAATATTGTTTTATTTTCCCATAACACTGACTTCTGCCAATGTTATTGATTATTGTTCTGACGATTTGTCAAATTGCCATCTATCAACATGTCAAAGGGTAGATCTTCAAATTTGGAGCCACTACTACATAAACTCCTCCTCTTCAATATTCACAGGGAGTCATCAAATTGGATCCTTCAGAATAACACATCAACCATCTCTTTGGTCGGATCATCCTGAACCTTGACATCTTCCATTGTAGATTCATCCTGACCTTTCAATTTTATATAACATGAAAGCATGACTATAGAGACTTCTCTATCCAGTTAATCTTCTTGCTTGAAGGTTTGGTGTTATGGTTGTATTTCATGTATTTCATGAAAGATTCCATCTTGTACTTGCAATCACAAGTTATATTCCCATAGTTACAGTATTTGTAATATTCATTATTGGGCCTAAATGACTGAGCAAACAACATATAATTTCTGTTGGAAAAGTCATTTCGAACTCTTTATTGTGATCTTGCAAACTTGCTTCTAGGGTTTTCATAATGTCATTGTTAATCAACTATGTTATACATTCTGCAATCCCTAGCCATATGTCCATAGTTAGAACATGAAAAGAAACAACCATTAAACATGCTAGGGAACCTAGATGAGACATTCTTTCTTGAAGGAGATACAATCCTTTGTTGATCCTTGCCCTTGATTGCTTCAATTTTAACTGGAACATTTTCAATATTCTTTTGTCCTTCATTTTGATTTGGCCTTTGAGGGATCTTGTTGTCAGGATTCTTGTCATTTTTTCTCTACAGGGACTTAAATCTTGAGTCTCCCTTGGATGAAGGTTCACCAGTGTAACCAATATTGTTTTGATGCATGGAGAACTTTGGCAACTGAGAATATCATCCAAATTTTGTGTGTTGTTCATCTCTTTTTTCAGCTTGTCTACTTCATCTCTTAATGATACAATTTCTTCTTCTTGGTTCATGCACTCTTCCTCTTTCTTTTGAATTTGACACTTCTAATATTCTTCAATTATTTTGGCTTCTTCAAGTTGGGTCTATAGATAGATTTTCTCTTCTTCTAATTCTCTCACCTAGTGATTTTTCAAGATATCTTCTCTTATTTTTTCTTCTTTTTCCTTCATCTTTAAACAATTGGTTTCATGTTCAATTTCATTAATAAAATGATCCTTCCTTTCAACATCTTTCATTTTCTCCTTAATCCTATTTATTTTTGGAGCAGTTGCATCAAGTTCCTTTTCTTTTGACTAAATTTTGCCTTGTACTTCTAAAAACAAAATCCTCTAATTGGCTTTCCAAATTTTTCTTTCTTTTCTGCTTCTTGCACTTGAAGTTTTAAGAGAGAAATTTCTTCTTTGAGTGTGTGATTTACCTTCTATTTTTGTTGTGGCAAACACCCTCCAAAATTTTTTCTACACTCGAATTTTGGAGCCTACTGTGGATCTTGTGATCGTTTGTTCCATAGTCACTTTATGGTCGATTGATGATTTGTTAAGTGTTTAAGTCTTCTTCTCAGTTTCTAAGTGTCGAATTCACTTGCATACACACGTTCATTTTGTAATAAGTTCATGAGCACATTCTTTTACAAAAGATTGAACAAGCATATCACAATTCCATCAAGATAGCACCTATGCAATGTTCAACCTATGTCGACAGTCAGTGTGCACATTCATTGACAATATCTCACTTTTGGTTGTGATTGTACTTCCATTTAAGTGAGTTTTTCCAACTTCCTTTTTTGCACGCCTTGATTTCGCAAGTTTCTCTTTCATGTTTATGACTATTTATTTTTCTTATTTTTACTTTAATAAGTGTCATTTTCATGTTATCTTCACTCTGGAATTTTTCACTCTCAATGTCATTCTCATTTTGCACATGTCGTTTTCGCTTTTCTCTTACTGTCGTAAGTTTCAACTTTTGGGCATGAGAACTGTCATGCATCGTAAAAGAAGAGTTGTAGTTCATTGTGAGAGGAAAATTTGGTACCAATGGGTCATATTTACCATGTAGACATGTACTATACCCATTGCAAAAGTTGTATGCATTTTCATACTAGTGTCATCACGTTTGTCGCAAAGTGTATCTTAAGTGTTGCACTTAGTCAAAAGGAGTCAATTGTACATTCTTAAAGGGCAGCTCTGATGCATTTTCCTGCACTATTGTTTCTTATTCATCATAAGTAAATAAATTAGACATATTCCCCAAGTATTTAGCATTTACATATACATGTCGTCATTGTCGTCGCAAAGTGTACCCTAAGTGTCGCACTTGGAGGCAAGTGTTGTATTTTCGTCGCATTGACAGGATCATGTTTTTCTTGTGTACTGAGTGTTCAATGTTTTGTATTCAATTGTTTTGATTTTGTGTGATCATTCATTAGTTTAATCTTGGTCTCACTTCTACCTTACTGATCTCGTGCTTAGCCAAATCCTGAAAAGATTTATGTCCAACCAACTTGACCAAACTCAACCTCCTTGAACCGCGCATTGCGCAGTAATAAGGCTCAAGCTCCTCCCTTGCCATTAGAGAAATTTTGAGGTCTAAAATGGGCCTTCTATAGAATACTATAAAATAATAGTGGGAATAATAAAATAAGATTGGATTACCAAATTAAATTTTGGAGGGAAGAAAGAAAAACTATTTTTTTAACTCATATTTTCAACTTATTTCCCCACAATTTTACTCAAAGTTTGAGTGTGATAATTCGTTCGATGTGGAATTTCATTCCTCATCCAAGGAGTACCCATGTTGCATACTTTCGATAGACCATGTTATACAAAAAATCAGAAATACATGAAAAAATGTGAATGTAATCACGTTTTTTCATATATTTCTCATGTTTCATGTAGTAGGGTTCATCAAAAGTATGCAACATAGGTACTCCTTGGATGAGGAATTAAATTCCGCATCCAACGAGTGCTCCTACTTGAAATTTGAGTAAAACTATGGGGAGATAAGTTAATAATATGAATTTAAAAAGTAGTTTATTATTTTTATTACCTTTTTACTCCAAAAATGGTGAATCATCCCCCATGGTTGAAATCATCGTCTTGAATCCTATTGGTTCTTATAAAATTTATTTTGGTCATATATTTTTATTTTCAAGCCCATTTTTTACCTCAAAATTTCTCTAATGCTCCTGGAATTGTGCAATGTGCAGTTCCTTCCTCTAAGGACTATGCATTGTGCAATCTCAGTGCTCAAGGATTGTCTCCTTTCCCTCATAAACTATGCAATCCTACAAACTGACCAATAACTTGATGCACATTGCGTAGTCTCAGTCATCAAGTTGTCTCCCTAAGTCCTTGAACTACGCACCTACAAAATCCACTGATCATTATCCCTCCAAAATTGCACATTTGGTAACTTCAATGCTCAATACTACCTCATTGAGCTCCTCAACTACACAGTCTCCCTGCCCAGGCCTCCAAAATTGTGCATTGTGAAGTCTCAAGCTTTATTCTATCACTCTTGGCCCCTAGAAATGTGCATTGTGCAATCCATGAGTCTTCCTCCTTGTGTAGTGCCCAGTCTCAGCTTAATCAATCATTTTCATGAAGCAGGCCAAACTAGGAGGCTTCTAGATTGGTGTCATCTTGTCATGAGTGGATTCCAACTGCAGGTACTACATATTGACATGACAGAATAATGCTTATAGAGGAAGAGAAGCATATCATATGGGAAGACACTTGTGAATTTGAAACCATGAAGAGGTCATCAAGTGAGAAGATGAAAGACCGCCAATTTATGAGAGAAGACCAAAGATTAGAACCACATGAAGACTCCATACCATTCAGCCTCTTGGAGGGTGAATATGAGGAAAAAAACATATCTTTCATGAAGATGAAGTACTAAAAACACCTCTCATGAATACTAAAGACAAAGCAACAAGAGAAGCAACTTGGCATTGCCATTTCATCATGGAGTCCATGCCAATCATTGTCAAGTTGTGACTTGTATCATTGTCATCACAATGTCATGTGTCCATGTGTCTTGCCACATTATTTGTGAATATGATGTAATTATCACAAGGAAAGGACAAAATGTAACATGTGGAAGTCCAAGAGTCATTTGTGGAATATGAAAAGTCACATATGGACAAAAGAGTCTTTAGGAAATGTCCAAAGTCATATAGAAGTTCAAAGGTCGCATTTGAAGTCTAAGAGTCACGAGGGAAGCTCAAGAGTCATGCGGATATGAAAGGTCATTCCTCTTGTTATAAATACACCCACATAACTCAAGCAAAGGGATTTGGAGGCTTAGCCTTTGGAGAGATAACCTTGGCATCTCTAGCTTAGCATAGGAGAGAAGATCATTCTTTGGAGAAGCAAGAAGTGACTTAATGTTCCACTATTGGAGCTAGTGTCTCGCCATTGTAACTATGTACTTGGAGCTTTCACCTAATAACTGGAAGCTCATTGAGCCAACGCACTTTCATGTGTATTTCATAAATGTTGTAAAGATACTCTTTGAATGTCTGTTATATATGTTTTTCTCTTGTGTACTAAAGAAACTAAACTATTTCGATGGCTATAATGCTTATTTGTTGTATTTGATTTAATTTTCATTGTGTTTGTGTGAACTATTTTTCTAGATAACTAACGAACCTTTCCTTGCTCTTGTGTGTTTCTCTCAGGATGGTACTATTATTTTCCTTCTAGAGGCTCACTTTTATTTCCCTCTCATGACAGTCTTCGTTTACACATTGCAATTGGTGTTTCATAGTGTCAACTTGTTGATTCTAAAGGTTATGTGCATACTCTCTTATGTGATTCATTACAGCCAAGGAAAACCTTAGAGTTATGGTAATTGGGCCAATACTCCAGATGGGACTCCTACTCCAAACAATGTGAGGTCTAATTGGGACTTCACAATGAGGATACCCCCTTGGTTGATGGATTTCTAACACTGTCTCCCAATTGGTACTAGAAGGAGTGCAAGATGATAATTTGTGCCTGTTGAGTCTGTTTCGAATCTCTTATCTTAAATGGCTCATCGTTAATAAATATGATGGTAAAATTTCAATCCCCGATGAGTATTTTTATAACTTTTTTCAATTGAAGTTTGATGGTGATGGTGAAATAGCCATAGCCGAGCACATCTCTAATTTTCTTTATTTTTGTAAATTTTATGAAATTGATTTTGAATATGATGCTCTTATACTTTTCTTCCTCACCCTTGAAGGTCAAGTTAACTGATGGTATACCTTACTATCTTCTTCCATCCACTCATTTGATCAATTCCTCAAAGAGCTTCATCAATCCTTTGATAGGTATGATTACCAAGATGTTCTTAGAAGTATTAATTAACAAAGAATGAAGCCTAATGAATCATTTGAGTAATTTTCTAATTGATTCCTTCACCTTTGATAAAGGAAGAAAATATTAATATTCTCGAACAACGAAAACAATCCAATTTATCTCACTTTGAAAAGAAAAAAAAAATTGAACGAGAAGCCATATGAGGTGAAAATCTCATGTACGGTTTTGTAGGCTGACAGTGAAGAAAACTTATTTGTCAACTTTTCCACTATCACCTTATGAATTTCTTAAAGAAGACAAAGATTGAGATTTCTTTAAATAAAATTTTGAGTGTTTGGTTTATATCTCTTTGCATGGTGAGTATGAACCCCTTGATGATCATCCTCTCCCAACTTTTCAAATACATGATACACCACTAATTTCAGAGGAGGAAGATATTGTTCCTTTCATTCCCTGTCCCCCTCTTGTTTTTGTGCCTTGAGTTGAACTTATTCAAATTAGACAATATGAAAATCAGCATGTCGATCTGTCTCTTCAACCTTCATCCACTTCCCATGATTCATATCCAATGGAAGAAACCTTGGAATGGTTCATGGAGCCTATGGTGAAGACTAATCCTTCCATTTATCAGGATGATATTAAAAGTCTAAACCTCAATATTGGTTCTTGTTTCAATGAATTTATGTATCTTAATCCACTTGATCAATCTGCTTCACCAATTAATTCTTTAAACTCTCTTGGTTTTCAAATTGTTGGTTCAAATTGCGATCAAGTGAAAAGTGGTCATATTACATAGGTAGAGGAGTAGAAAGATGAAGATACTTTTGATTTCTCTTCCCTATTTCAAAACCCTATGTCAAGATGGTGTTGCCTCATTCTTGGTTGATTTTGAATCTAGTAATCTTGGTAGTCAATAAAATGAACCAGTTTCCTTAATCAATCTAGAGTCTTGGGAGACCACCATTCTCATGATGATGATTCCATTGATGATAAATGCCCAAATTCACCTACTGATATTTCAATTTCCCAAGAAATTTATGATTTGAAAATTTTAGATCAAGAGCTTGTTTCATTCAAAGAATATGTTCTCATGGAAGCTTCTGCTTCAATTCCTCATTCCTTGTGTCCTATTACTTATATGACTTTCTCTTCTGATCTCGCACCTAATAAGAAAAAACTTGAATTGTCACAAGGTAGTGAGGTCATCCATGATGAAAAAGTGAGCAATCAAATCATTGAGTATCCATTCTATGCCTTGTCATTTCTAGTTTTGCATGAAGGGAATCCTTTTGTTCAAGTTACTCATGAGATTGATCCAATTTATCCATCCTTAGATGTTCAATTAGAAGAACATTTTAACTTGAGTAATATGGTCATTGAAATTATAAAATCCAATCAAATCAGTGATAGAGATGGTTTCCATCTAGATAGCAGTGGTATTATTGAAATTTTTCATAGTAGCTATCCTCACACCATGCATGATTTGATTTAATCTCCGAAATGTGATTTTACAATCACTGAAATTTTCGGGAATTGTCAAGGAGTTGAGACATTTCAACTTCTATTGATATTTATGTGAGGATCTCGCGACTCTGGTAAGATCCCTAGACTAAGTCAGATCTAGTTTTTTGCACAAAATTCTTTGTTTTACATGGTTTCATTGTATGTAAATTATGCCTTGAAGGATGTTTGGTATTTCAAATATAGTATTTCTAACTTTCAAGATTCAGTCTCTGATCAGATTGAAGATTCTAATTCAGTTAGTTCATCTTCATCAAATCTCTTGTGCTAGATTCGGGTTTGGTATGTATACCTTTTATGGATGCACAAAGCTATGCAGCTGATCATTTTAAAGATCATCATTGGCTGAAAGCCTCATGCCTACCAGGTTCTTTTGAAAATAATCAAATCATGGATTTTCTTGTGAATGTTGTACTGGTAATGATTTTCTTCGTTGCACCATAAATCCTCTTGAGTGTTATTGAATGCTTGAGTTATTTGGTGAATCAAGTTCCTCTTTTTCACCCACTACATCCTAACTAGTTTCATCTGTTTTCTATACTAGCATTCCTTTTCAATTATTTTGATGATTATGATGTTAGTATAGTTTGTCACTAGTTACAAGGGAATGGTTTATTACATTCATCACACGAGGAAGATGATTCTATTATTCAATTCATTTGTAAATTTCTTCAAACTGGCCTATCTTTATTGTTTATTAATTGAAATCTTATGCTTTAATTAGTGCATCTGATCATAATTATGGTCATGAAGACTATCATTCAACTTATCATTCTCCCACTAGCATATCAAATGTCATTTGTTCTACCATATTGATCCTATACCTTTAATTGAAACTTCATCTTTTCAAGGATTTCAGGGTTTTCAAAAGAATTATTTCAAATTTCATGATCCAACCTATGATTAATTGCAAGTATCATACTTAGCAAGCCCTTTTGCTAATAACAAGCTTCGATATTTTCTCGTGCTTGTTAAAGAGGATATTACAAATGAAGTAGCATTCACAAGAAGCTTTTGAAGTTTGTTTGATTATGGTTTTCATCGAAAAGGTAAGATTGTGTTGTAGTGGCTACAACCACCCTCCAAAATTTTTCCTTCGCTTAGTTTTGGAACCTCCCTCCTCGAAATCATTGTAGCTACCTTGCACTGATGAGGTAATTATGCTTATTTGAGTTCATCTATCATTTCATTGCTTGTGTACAACTCACATGTTCCATCGATCAACCACAAGCACACCCAACACTTGGTCCACATCCGGTCAAACTGATTGTCGAGCAAAATTGCGCAAATCTGGAGATCAGTTTGTCTTCCTCTCCAAAAATGCACAGAGTAGCCCAACAGCTACCCTGCACTCAAAAATTGCATAGAGAAGGTTAGACAGCCTGACTCTAGAAATTGTGCAGAGTAGACTAGCTAGCACAACTATGGAAATTTGCGCAGTTCAGCCAGTTGTACTGCCTCCGAGAATTGCACAGAGACTGACCAAGTTGCAATGTCTTCCATAAATGCGTAGAGCAGCCAAGCCAGTTGCACTTTTCGCAGGAATTGCACAGAACTGGTGAGATGCATTGCCTTCTAGAAATCTACAATGAAGCCCACCATCACTGCTCTGGAAAATTGCGCAAAGCTGGCTAGTCATCTAGGGCCCCTCAATCCAGAAATATTGCAGAAGCAATCCCTCACTAACTGTTCATTGCATGTGTCGGCAGGTTGTCCAGTGCCCTCCAAAACTATGCAAACCTTCTTTGCATCCAGATAGCTTTAATAAAAAAATTGAAAAAAAAAAAATTGAAAAAACATCCCTAGATTTTAGGGATCTACTTTTAGCAGCAGAAGTTACATGCAAAACTGGTTTTAGAAACTTTTTGCCAAGTGTTACTTTTTCCTAGATTTGTGGCATGTGTGTCATAAACCCTAATTTCACCAAATCTATTTAATTGATGCCTTAGAGCTCATTCTCCACATTCGATCTTGGAGCTTTGGTATTCCCAAGGCATCTATGAACCTTCAGCACGGTCGACGCGGCTTTCTTGGGTAAGTGTTTCTTTTCATGCCTTTTTCCATTTTTTCCGTCGCTTTTTAGTTTTTAGCTTGTATGAGAGTTGTTTCCTTTATTTTATTTAAACAAACAATAACATTTCAATGCATTTTAGCTTGTAGAACTTTTGTTTCAATTTTTTCATTACCTTTCATTAGTGTCACACACATAACACTGTTTCTGCACTCACAATTGTCATTTCGATGACTTGCTTCTTGAGCTTCTTGGTTTTGTCGATTGATTCATTTCTGCACTCACTTGAATCACATGCATTTTTATTTCACTCATATCTACACCAATTTTTCACATGCAGTCAGTCCTTAGTTATTTTCAGTTTCCCATCAGCAGGTTGAGTTACCTTGGCCTAGACCTTGCCTTGCCTGGATTGCAGTGTGCATTTATGGGATGGAAGGCTCTTCCTTACTCCCATGAATTGCACAAACCTTTCCTCCCACTGGCTTCCTAGGCTATGCTTTGCCTAGTTTTGGAAGACATTGCCCAATTGGCCCCCGGGATTGCGCACTGCATTTTTCCTCGGTAGCAATCATGTTGACTGAAACTGCACATTGCATAGTTCCAGCCCTCAGCAAGCCAAGCTAGACTGTGTTGTGTGTAGTTTCAACAGACAGTCAGCTCACTGGTAGCCTAGATCGTGCTCTTTGCAGTTTCAACTATCAGTCTCCCAGCCTCTCCAAGACAAAACTCTGTAATTTTCGCAAGGCGTCAACCAGGGGTGTTGCATGTCAGTCCTCAAGTTTCTTTTGGTTTTTCAACTTATATTTTTCTTTCCATGAGTGTTCCTCTATCTCTAGGTACCGCAGACATTCATCAATCTCTTAGCAGGACATGTATAATAGCTTCCAAGAAAGTAGGAACAAAAGACACAGTTGAGAGCAGTACCAAGGATGCGGTTGAGAAAGGGTCAATGAGCTTGATCATGTACATAGACACACACTTATTCATCGAGAAGGATATCAAGATACCATGGAAAGACACCAACACCATCTTTTCAGGTAATTTTGAGGAGAATCTGGAGGATAGACATGTCTATGTGAACATCCATAAGTCAGGACCATACAAGGTTGCATGCAGCATTCCAGTGTTCCCTTGCGAAGATGTGATCTATTGGATTGTCTCACATACTAATCTCAAGACGATGACAATGAGCAATGTCAGTGGAACAAGACTTGCTTCCTTCATGACAAAGGATTATCATGAGATTTATCATTTTCCATTCCTAGTGAGTAGGATGGAGGCACTATTTTACACTCCCAATGACAACATGGACACAAGAGATATCTTGAAGCATTGGGTAAAGGAGCTAGCAAAGTTCAGGATGGCACCCAACCATATATACAAGACGAAGACACTCAGGAAGGCATATCAGTTCTTGGTTGTCTTTGCATTCCACTTGTATGGCCAAGGGAGTATAAATACCTTCTCGTAGAGTTGGGTTTCTATGTTGGATCAACTGGAAAATTAAGGAAAACCATTCAACTAGTCTAACATGTTGGCTCTCCAATTGAAAGTACATTTGTCCAATGCTCAGAGTCCACCCAAGGATTAGCAAGCGAAGTTATTCATGTCTGCATACTTGCTAGAAGCAATTTGTGCCCATCAACGGTTCCCTAGCATGGGTTGGACATGGATACCTTCAAAAAATTTTGTGAACATATATTGCAAGTTTCTCTCAGATTACAACTACTGAGGAGTCATGGCCAGAATATGTGACTAGTTCATCACCCCTTTGTACATGATGATCATTGAATAGGATCCACCCTACATGTCCGAGGAAGTAATGGAGGCATTGCTAAACATTGCAGTTTGGTACTTCTCACCCAAGGGAACTTTCATCAGAAAGTATAGCATGGAGAAAGCTTCACATGTGTTGCCAAGATTCACCACGAACAAGTTGGTTATGCAGGAGGTTGCATACCACATCTTAACAGGGTTGTTAGCTAGATTGCATAGGAAGAAGAAGTTACCATGGCCCACACTTCCTGTGCGAATTGGGTTGTAAGTGGTTGGGAGTTTGAAAGAGGCAGATGTCAAAGTGGAAGACTTCAAGAAGTTTAAGTTTAGCACTAGGAGTTTCAACCCATACGACCCACATGGTTTATGCAGGGACCACTGTGGGAGAGTGTACTACCCTTGGATCCATAGGGCATGTCATTTGCCAAAGGAAGACCCATGGAGATATTGTTACAACTCCTATAGGCTCAATGAACCGGTTAACATTACAATGGAGTGGCTAGCAGCACTCAAGGCAATACCACCATAGGGAGCAGCAACAACAACAAAAGTAAGAAACAAACTTGTGCAAGACAAAGGCAAGAGGAAAATTTCCGAAGGCACATAAACAGAGAAAATCTACAAGTTTAGGGAAGACCCGCTTGTGTAAAAGGTAGCTTTGGAGATAGATGCGAAGAGGCGAAAACACAACAAGAGGATTGTGCAAAGAAAGACAGAATAAAAAAGGCTGGAAGATATTGAAAGGATGTTGCAAGAAGTCTAGTAGAAGCTCAGGGAAGAACTAGAGTCACGCAGGATAGAGAAGGAAGCACAACATGGGCATGAGCATGAACAGGAATAGGAACTAGAACAAGAGGAAGTGCAATGCATGCAAACAACACAAATTACACCAATACAGGTTGAAGACTCTGAACCAGAAGTAGATGAGGAATAGGGTGAGAAGTCATAGGAACAGGAACTTGCTCTATAGAATGAACAAATAATAGAACAGATGGAGATGGAGATGGAGAAGCTGGAACATGATCAGGATCTAATCTCAAGCCAATAGTGGCCGAGGTCACTCCATGAGCTTCACCATCTCCAACAACAAAGAAAGCCCCTAGTGAGCAAGGGGACATCATCCTCCTTAGGGACCAGTTGGGAACAAAGATGTAAAACATAACCTTTGATGAGTCGCAACACAAATTTCTACAAGCACATAGAGCGCACACCTCAGATGAACATGCATCTCTTGTGCACTTGGAAGAATGGGTGATTGTGTCAGATGTACGGATACATCTAGCTTCCTTGGCCGATGCTACAAAGGCTTACGCTGAAGCCACCAACTCAAGTGTTAGGTTCTTGATAGCAAAAAATGAGCACATGGCTAAGGAATTGCAAGCAGCCAAGTAGAGAGAGGAACAATCAATAGGATCCACTAGAGCAGAGGTGAATGTGGCCATAGTTGCTAAAGTATTGGCTCTTGGGGTAGTCACGTGGAGACTGTATGACAGGTTTGTCACCGTGCACAAGGCAGTTGTCCACCTACATGGTCATCAACAACACTGCACCAAGATAGCGCAAACGCTCGGAGACATACATGCCGCAGTTGATCATGTAAATACATGGACAATGAGGTACAAGGGAGCCCTGCTTCACTTGCACAAAATGATGAAGCCACAGGTGGAGTTGGAAAAAGCATGCATTCAAAGTCAGATCTAGAACTATGAGGAGCTCTTGTTGCTCATATCTAGTATCGAGGCTTCATATGCACAGTTGTATAGGAGTTTGGATGTCCTGGTGAGGAAGTATGGCACCCCATCGATTGGTACACTCCCCGAGGCCAAAGAGAAAACCCAAGTCAGACTGGAGTTTGATGCATACTTCGATCAGCTGATGCTCACGACCACCATCGCAGATAACATGTGGATTTACATCGTTGGTCCAACCATGCTCAAGACTAAGTTGCGCATGTTATAGGATGATTTGGACTGAGGTTCCAAAACAATATACTCAGAAGCAATGGAGGAAAGAGTTCATTTCCCGAATTACTTCATCAGGGAGTACACAAACACCATTGTGTTGAAAAGTGTGCAACAAGAAATGCTAAATTTAGAATGTGCTAAAAATAGACTTGCTAAAAATAGCATGTATAAAAATAACAGTTTGGCCAGTGAGGTCATTGGCCACATTGGGTGAGAGGTGAAACTGCTAAAAATAGAAAGTTCTAAAAATAGCATTTCTGGGTCCCTTCCTATTTATAGCAGTCCCTAGTCTATCTATAGGAATTAAAATTAATTTTGGTCTTAACAATAGTTTGAAATATTAATTAATTAATTCAGTTGAGTTAATTAATTAAGGAAATTCGAATTTGAAGTCTTTTTGAGCATTCACATGAGTTTCCTCCACTGCTTGAGGGAAAAAGCATGAGTTCTGTGATGAGAGAATCAGTTGACTTAGTTCTAACTAGTCAAGTCTAGTTAGATTATTTTAACAAGTTGTTAAAATAATAACATATAGTTTGTCAATGCTTGCATGCATGTGACAACTATTATTTTAGATAACTGAGGATTCACTCATGGATAACTGTTGCATGCCATTTCTGTCAGAGACACAATTGAGATAAGATGTGGGACAGTGTTACTATCATATGCTTAACTATTTCTAGTAAGCAGTTTTTGCATGGTTGAGGAACTAGTGTTCTCAAGGAATACGTAGTTGGACCATTGGTTGTTTTTGGTATGTTAGAATTAATAGCATGTGCTTTTGCTATTATTTCCTAAGAAAACTACATAAGGACCATAGGGAAAGCCTATATAAATAGGGCTTGGGTGGTTCATGAGACATATCTTCACATCTTCATAGTTCATTGAGAACTGAATAGCTTGAGAGCTAATTCTTTTTGTATTGTGAAGATGATTTCCACTTGATTGATAATACATGGTTGGGGTTTTATGCTGGTGCTTTCCCCTGGATATATCTTGTGTTATGTGTGATTAATTCTCTTGATCAGTTATGCATGTTTCTACTTGATGTTGCTCATGATTTCGACTATGCTTTCACTTAATGTTTTGTAGAAGTAGAACAAGTATTATGCTTTAGGACATTGTATATATCGGTTTGTTCTATAGGTGAAATTTCTACATGGTATTGGAGCACAGGTGATCAAGCAAGAACAATATAGTAGCAGGAGAAATTCGAAGTTTATTATTCGAGATATAGATCTCAAGTTCTTATCACATCTATTTCATCAATGGCGTTCTATGGTTTGAGGCTTGAGTATGCCCTTGATGGCAGCTCAAACTATATAGCTTGGAAGGATCACATGGAGGTAGTTTTGGAAGATAATGGTCTTAAGGATTTCATTGATCAAGAAATTCCTAAGCCTATTGACAAGACTAAGCAGGTGGAATGGAGGAAGTGTGTGGCTAGAGCTAGGAGAATTCTCTTGGAGGGAGTACGAGATCACGTTGTCTTGAGCCTCCATGGGAAGGAGACTCTGCATGCAATGTGGAAAACATTGAAAGATTTATATCAGAATAGCAGTGATCAGAGGAAGCTAGCACTGAAGGACAAACTTCGAAAGATCAACTGTCAAAGGGATGAGACGATCTCTATGTATCTGACCAAGCTCATCACGTGCAGGGATGAGCTTACAAGTGTAGGGGTTGTGACATCAGATGAGGATATGGTGAGTCTAGAACTCCCTGGCCTTCCTAAGAGCTGGCATAACTACTAGGACTTGGTGAATGGAAGGGAGAAACTGCCAGATTGGGAACGACTATGGTCGGATTTGATGATGGAGGAGATCAGACGGAGCACCAGAGATAGTTCTTCATCCATACATGATGAGGAGAACTATGGCTTAGAGAGTAAGGTGAAGAAGGGGAAGGAGAAGATTTCTCTTTCCGAATCCAGTTCTTCCAATGATGGGAAGAAGGTTGACAAATTGAAAGTATGATGCTTTTGTTGTCATGAGGTGGGCCATTATGCTACAAATTGTCCATGGAGGAAATCCACGAAGGGATCTAGGTAAGGATCTGAAGGTGAGCCACTTGCTTCACAGTTTGAGTTGGATTTCACACTCTTCACATGCATGGTTTCATCCATGGTGGGAAGTGGTTGGTTTCTTGACAGTGGAGCTTCTTTCCACATGACCGGCGACAAGAGTTTGTTCAGTACTTTGGAGGAGAAAGATCTTTAGATACTCATAGCGATGGGTAATGATGAGAAGTATAGTGTCTCAAGTGTAGGCACGGTTATTTTTCAGAGGGAGCATGGATATCGCCTTACCTTGATCGATGTCAAGTATGTACCAAGACTGAAGAGAAACTTGGCGTCAATTGTGATGCTGGAAGGCAGAGGATATGATGTAGTCTTCAGTAAGGGAAAGGTTTTCCTTAGACAGATCATCACTAGACAAGTGAAGAAGATTGGTTCACAAATCAAGAACCTGTATGCTCTCGAGGTTCAAGGTGCATGCAAAGCCTTGAGTAGCAAGGCAACTGATGGAGACTTGGTGGTTGAGAGGGAGGGTATATTACCTCTCAACATGCAGAGCAAGAAAAAGTCTCAGACGATTGTGGAGGAGCCAGGATTGGTGTAGCCACTTCAGGAGGTTGTGGAGCAGCCACAATAGGGGAAGCTAAGAGGAGATCAAGTAGAGACATCTACTTAAGTAGAGACCTCTAGTAGGGGGGAACTTTGAGCCAAGTGGGCAGAAGGATCACATGCAGCCATACCTCTAGGTAGGAGGTGGGGCGATGTGGAGTGATTGTCCCAAGGAGGAGGGGCAAGATCCTTGAGGTACCCAACCTCTTGGATGAAACCTTGCTATGGGAGCCCCGATATGGAGTAGCAGGAACTGACTAATTGGGTAGAGACAAATGCGGATGGAGTGGCAGAGAGAGCAATAGTGCAGGGAATCCCAGGATAGTACATAGCTAGTAGGTTGTAGCAATGTGAGAGGCACAAGTGTTTTGCACAGTGCTAGGTGGCACAGAGAGGTGTGCAATGGTGTGAGATGCATGGAAATGTTGTAGTAGCATAGATTTCAGAGAGGGAGCACTTTTCAGCAACAGGTAGAGCTTTAGCATCAAAGTATGTTTCTAGCCCAAAAGAGTGGTCAGTTGGTAATGTTTTGTTCCAAGTGTTTTTGGAGCAAGTGGACCGGGTAGATGTGTTTCATGCAGAACATTCCAGAGTTACAGGATGAGGTTCGAGAGAAAGCCTTTTTTGTTGAGAGGGAGTGTTGAAAAGTGTGCAACAAGAAATGCTAAATTTAGAATGTGCTAAAAATAGACCTGCTAAAAATAGCAGTTTGGCCAGTGAGGTCATTGGCCACATTGGGTGAGAGGTGAAGCTGCTAAAAATAGCATTTCTGGGTCCTTTCCTATTTATAGCAGTCCCTAGTCTATCTATAGGAAGTAAAATTAATTTTGGTCTTAACAACAGTTTGAAATATTAATTAATTAATTCAGTTGAGTTAATTAATTAAGGAAATTCAAATTTGAAGTCTTTGTGAGCATGCACATGAATTTTCTCCACTGGTTGAGGGAATAAGCATGAGTTCTGTAATGAGAGAATCAGTTGACTTGGCTCTAACTAGTCAAGTCCAGTTAGATTATTTTAACAAGTTGTTAAAATAATAAAATATAGTTTGTTAATGCTTGCATGCATGTGATAACTATTATTTTAGATAATTGAGGATTCACTCATGGATAAATGTTGCATGTCAGTTCTGTCAGAGACCCAGTTGAGATCAGATGTGTGACAATGTACTATGAGATGCTTAACTATTTCTATTAAGTAGTTTTTTCATAGTTGAGGAACTAGCGTTCTCAAGGAATACATAGTTGGACCATTGGTTGTTTTTGGTATGTTAGAATTAATAGCATGTGCTTTTGCTATTATTTCCTAAGAAAACTACGTAAGGACCATAGGGAAAGCCTATATAAACAAGTCTCTAGTGGTTCATGAGACATATCTTCATATCTTCATAGTTCATTGAGAACTGAATAGCTTGACAGCGAATTCTTCTTGTATTGTGAAGAGGATTTCCACTTGATTGATAATACATGGCTAGGGTTTTATGCTGGTGCTTTCCCCTGGATATATCTTGTGTTATGTGTGATTAATTCTCTTGATCAGTTATGCATGTTTCTACTTGATGTTGCTCATGATTTGGACTATGCTTTCGCTTAATGTTTTGTAGATGTAGAACAAGTATTATGCTTTAGGACATTGCATATATCGGTTTGTTCTACAGGTGGAATTTCTACACATTGCACACTATCAAGCATGGTATTAGTTCGTCATTGAGGATCATAGAGAGAGGTTTGAGATGGTCTTTCCACAATCGCCTGAATCTTAGTATTGTCTTGTCTGGCTGAATCAAGCCAATTTTGTCTCACATGGGTATATGTGTAAAATGTATCATTTTTTAAACATGATGTAAAGTGAAATTCCAAGTGTCACTGGTGGAATATTAATAGTTATATGTAATGTAAAGAGTCATGAGGGTGGTCCAAGAGTCACAAAGGGGAATGTCAAGGGTCACCCCACCCTTTGTTATAAATATAACCTCATAACTCATAGAAAGGGATTTTTGGAATCCAATCTTTTGCTAGGCATTTCTTAGAGACAGTTTGGAGAGTATTGTGATGAGTCTTGTGTTCTCCATAGTACAGAGTGAGTATGTCTCTTTGGAGGAGCAGGTGGTGTTGACTGCAACATTCCACTATTGGGGCTAGTGGTTGTCATGGTTGTATGTATGGATGGAATTTTCACTTTATATAATATAATAGAGCCAACATGTTTCATGCATATGTTGTTATTCTAGTTCGAGTATTCTACTTAATTTAGCAATGTATGTAGTTTCACTTATGCATGGATGTATGGACTATTCCTTATGTTATTGTATGAATTTTATTGAAGCGTGTCGTTGGTTTAATGCATCACTTTGGATTGTCGACTATTTTTCTTTCTAGCTTGTGATGTCATTCAGCTTGTGTTTTTCTTTCAGACTACATACTACTATAGGCTTATAAGGGATACATTTCCTTTCCCCCTCCATGTGTTAGAACCTCCCCATGCATCTCTCTTGACTCGCTGTAAGGTCACACTTACTTCTGACAAGGATATCTTTCTTACCTCTGCGCGTTATCGTAGTCAAGGCTTAACTTTACTTCCCATTGTTGGGAGTCCTACTCCAAATGGTCTAAGGTCTATTTTGGACTTCTTACCGGGAAGATCCCTTGACATGTTGGCGGGTCTAGCACCGTCAACATATCTGGTGCTAGAAGGAGGGCCAGATGACAAGTTGAGCTCTCGAAATCTATTTTGAATCTTCACTCATCTATCATTTCTTATGTTACTCTTTGTCCTCTGATATGTTTGTCTTATGGAGATGACTTTGAAATCCCAGAGGATTTCTGAAATCTCTTTTCATAGAACACATATGCTTGTGAAGGCTTAACAGCTTGCGATAAGCATAGTCTTGATTTTTCCAATCTATGTGAACACATCGAATCCTGAGAGGATTATGTGATCTGCACGCTCTTCATATTCACACTTCATGGGAACCCATTGGAATGGATTAACACACTACTCGAAAGATCTATTCTCTAATTTGGTCACCTTCTTTTAGATTTATGTCATGTTTTCCAAAACTTTGAATGTTAAGAACTTAATAAAAAATTCTTCGGTTGCGGAAATTTTTGGATGAATCTGTGGCCCAATTATGGTATCGTTTTCGCAATCTCACACAACAATTCCCTGAGGATGAAATTGATTGGGAATTTCTCAATGGAAGGTTTTAGTATCTTCTTCACATATTTGAGAAACTACATATATTAAAATCATTTGAACCCCTCTCAGCATACCTCAGTGTTAGATTTGCCAAATCCAAGGTGGACACAATTGCTGTCACAAGTGATAGTTCGTCCTCATCTAATCAAATAGCTTTGGCCCCACAATGTGAGGCAGGAGAAGGTGTGCATCGATATGTTGAACTGTCACATCCTCCACCCCACCTTCTCTTGATCTCTGTGCAGATTTGGTTGACAATACTTTTGGTTTTCACGTGGATTTAGTTCCTCAAACTTCGTCCCCACATTCTGTTGATCCTCTAGATTGTACTTTGTTGTGTTCTCCCATTTTGGAATCCACACTTGTTGTTTACAAGGATCAAGTTGTCGACGGAGTTGGTGTTGAGAAGCAAACATATGCCACCATCTATGATGAGTATGTGAGGGAATATGAAGAAGAACCTGTGGTGAAGGATGACGTCCTTCTGTCCACAACTCATTCACTTTTTCTTGACATCTTTGGTGATTCTGCCATTGTTGATTTTCCATGTGATAATATATTTTGGATGCAATTACTTCCGATCATTCACATACTACACTGGATGTTAGTCTATCATTAATTAGTGGGGAGGACACATCTGTGTTTGAGAGTCCACTCAATATTTCATCGGTCAATTTCCAAAATGAAAAGGGTGAACATTCTCTCTTCTCATCAACCCATTTGTATGATTCATCAGATCATGATGATGCCAATGAACATATCAAAATTTATGATCATGGTGGACGTGATCTATTTTCTCCTTCATTCGATCACGAAAAGGATTAATTCATTATTGATTTTTCTAAACCACTTGTCTTCAATGATCTACCTGTTGATGAAGTGGAAACCTTGCAAGATGTCGAGGCACTTTAGCCTGATATGATGGTTATGTCATGCCCTCACTATCTTGAGGTCAATTCGACTCCAAATCATAAATTTGTTGAAACACCCAAGCCTCCTCATCAATCACCTATTTGCATTGAAGATCAATCTACTTCACAAAATTCACATTCTCCACTTGACTCACTTGATCCCATCGCTCATGCCTTGGAGGAATCATACATAATAAGCACTCTTGCTAAGTTTAAGTTTTCTTTCTTTCTCATGTTTTCTCATTTGTCATGATCAAAAGAGTGTACATGTTTGTCATTTGCATGCAGTGTGAAGTATGATTATGATACGTTCACATAATTCTCGTCTTGTGCCTTTATTCTTTTCTTTTCAGTGGAAATTTTTAAACTCGGAGCGTGTTGGTATTCACTATTATATCTTTCATGTTTGTTGGTTTACACATTTATCATTCTTGTAGACCACACCTTCACCAACAAGGGTCAACCAATGCACTAATAGTTGCATTGGAAATATCACTTCACGTGAGCCATCCCATGCACTCTTTAGCTTAGGAGTAGGAGTAGTGTTTGCTTTCTTGTTTTTCTTTGTTTGCAAGCTTGGTTTGTTTAATATGTTTTTGTTTCTTGTTTGCTTACATTGTTTTCTTTCTTTTCTTTCATTTTTTTTCCCTTTTATTTCTGTTCGTTTGAATTTTTTTCACCCATAGGTTTAGTTTCGCATGAAACTGTGTGCGACTGTCGAGACAAGCAAGGTAAAGTACAAGAGGATAGAAATTGTTGCCTTTAGTCAACGATACACTGATCGAAAATATGTTATCTTCAAGTGAGTCTTGGTGAAAACACAACGCTTGCACTTTAACTAGTACCACCTACTCTAATCACTTCTTTTGGGTTATCCCTTGTCAACTTAGTCAAATAGAGTAAGGTGTGTTAGTTTTTGGTAGCATCGGATGTTCTCTAGCCATAACAATTGGTGGAGAGACTAAGGCACATGAGTTCTAAAGAACTTAGAAACCGTTTGGTGAAATTCCACCCAGATTGTATTTTATTAGAATAGTTAATATTTTTAATGGGGTTCCTAAGTATAAACTTAGGAAAATTAAAATATTAATCGGTATTAATCAAAATATGGGTGAGAATGATCTAGAAGGCAGATCAAGTCAAGTTTCAATATTAGCCATTGATTAGAGACTTAATCTCGGTTGTTGAAGTCTCAATGAGAAAAGTATAACAAGGAGGCTTGGGGTTCATTTAGAAACACAGATGGAGAGAAAAAATTGATCTGGAGTTCGATTTTTGGGGCTAGGAAGCTGAGATTTCAAACTAAGTGATCGTTATGTAGTAGAGGGGCATGAATAATTCGGGAGTACTGACAAAGAGGTGGAGAGAAGCTAGTGGAGGCAGCGCAGCATCTAGAAGGACTGATGCTAGGCTAATCTAGGCCCACGCAAGCCTGACACAGAGCCAGAAGTGCCAGCGCAAAAGTAGTGCTTGCCCTCATGCAGAAAATCAAAACTACCCGGGAACTGTCAGAAAATCCGGGAAGGCTGACACAAGAGGCAGAAGAGACATCGCAGAGCTGACATAGAGCCTGTAAGGCTAACGTAGGGTCTACACAGGGCCAATGTAGAGATATATGAGGTTAACCCGTTTTGTTGTCGGATCAACCAGAATCTGCAGTGTGAAGTGAGGTAAAATTCACTCACATTTCTTCCATTGTGTTTTCTCTTTCACTAGATTACCAGGAGGGCATCCCACATTGTATTCAAAATTACTGCTTAATAACAGAAAAAACTCAAAGCTATTGCACTAGTTTTCCCCCATTGGGTTTTTCTGGGGACTATTTTGTCCAAAAATAAAAGTGTCCTATGTATCTTGTTCTTTGCTTAGTTTTCTATTTCATGTCATCAAATTTAAATTAGTGTAGATTGCAGAAGTAATTTACTTCAATATTTATAAAAATAACTTGATAATGTATATTAAAATCAAGTAGGTGAAGTAAATTCAGATTTGTTGTAGTAGGGTTTCCTTCGACTAGGAATTTTTACATGGTACCAGAGCATTTATTTTGAAACAAGAAGAGTAGATCCAACACTGAGCAGGGAGGCCAAAAGTTGCACTTGGAAGAAATTCAAATTCCCTTGAAGGGATTGCACAATCCTTTCTTGGAAGCAGGGATTCCGAGGAAATCTCTCTCTGAGAGAGTCGACAGAGAGGTATGATTTCCAGTTCGTGAACTTGCAGAGGCAGAGGGAGTGACGCAGAGCCTCAGTGTAGTGCATTAATGGTGTAGTTTCTACCTGGGTAGAAATCCGTCAGAAAAAGTGTGAAGATATAGAAGGGGAATTTTCTCCTCATAGAATTTTTTGCCAAAATTTCAAATTTCTGACTTGCCGGGAAGTAGTACTGAGTAGTGACTAGAGGAGTCAATTCGATAGTTTGGGTGAGACGACATCATGTGAGCTCAAAGATGAGGATAGGTTGGAAGGAGCTTCTAACTATGTCATATGGAAGATGAGAATCTTAGTTGTTCTAGAGGAGTATGATCTCAAATCCTACATCAAGAGTGTTGTGGTTGTTCTTGTTGACAATGATCAGAAGAAGTAGTACAAGGCCGAGCAAGGGAAGGAGAAGATGTTCATACCCAATGGAGTTTGAGATCACGTGGTCTCACATTTCCAGGGCAAAGATACAGCCTGAGAAATGTGGGAAGCTTTGTCTTCATTGTATGAAGGCTTTTCTGAATAGTAGAAAGGCCTGCCTAGAATAAAATTTGCAGCAGACATTGATGCAGAAGGGAGAAGGAGTCAACTCCTATCTTCAATGTCTCGAGGACACCAAAGACGATATTGCTGCAATGGGGTCTATTCCTCAGTCTACTGCAATGGTGAGGACGACCTTGAATGGAGTCTCGGACAAATGGAATATATTCGTCCAAAGTATATTGGGCAGGGAAAGACTACCTTCATGGGAGGATATGTAGGCATCTCTTCAACAAGAAGAATTAAGGATGGATCTAGTTAAGGTCAACATCAATGGCAGGAGTGGGAGTGGCACGAAGACCAAGGAGGAGGAGGAGAATGCAATTCTAGCATCAAAGGGACAACAAAAGCAAAAGCGGAAGAAGGACATTTCGAAGGTGAAATGTTTCAAATGTGGTGAGATGGGCCACTTTGCATCCCAGTGTACTTTGAAGAAAAAGGATAAGGATTAGAAACATGATCCTAAGGCCTCTCTAGCAAAAATTGACAAAGATGAGTTTTCCATGAGTTCCCATGCATCTCCAGGAGGGGAAGGGAATGATATTGAACTGTAGTCGGGAGGACAACATGTGGGCATGATCCTTGAGGATTGCACCTCTTGGATTAATCCCTTGCTATGGGAGCCCGATATTCAGCAGTAGCGAGATGGATTTAGTGTTATATGATACAGTGGATTGTTTGGAGAGATAGATGTAGTCGCCTCAGACCATGAACTGATCAACGCAAAGCAAGGTTGGTAGTAGTGTAGATGGCACAGTGCAAAAGTTAGCAACAACGCAAAAGATTCAGAGGGTCAAAGACTAGTAGTAGTTGGATTCCAACATTCATGGTATTATGCTGAACATAGTTAATTTTATTAATTTTTGGATGATTTTCAATTGCTTCTCTCAGCAATTGAGTTGCAGTATGAATGCAATGTTATTAGTGGCAGTGCTAGCAACATAATAGATGTGACATTTGAGAGGGAGTTGTAGCACATATGTAGCATTGGCAGTGATAGTGCCATGGGTAGCAGTATAGTTGCAGTAGAAACAAAACATTGGTGGAAACAACAGTGCGGAAAGGAGGTGCTTCAGAGAAAAAGAAACATGCAGTTGGATATTGTTGTTAGAGCACATTCCAGCTATGAGGGAGTGTTAGTTTTTGGTAGCATCATATGTGATCTAGCCATAAAAATATGTGGAGAGGCTAAGGAACATGAGTTCTAAAGGACCCAATAACCATTTGGTAAAATTCTACCCAAATTGTATTTTACTAAAATAATTAATATTTTTAATGGAGTTCCTAAGTCTAAACCTAGGAAAATTAAAACATTAATTGGTATTAATCAAAATATGGGTGAGAATGATCTAGAAGGCGGATCAAGTCAAGTTTTAATATTAGCCATTGATTAGAGACTTAATCGCGACCATTGAAGTCTCAACGAGAAAAGTATAAGAAGAAGGCTTGGGGTTCATTTAGAAACACAGACAGAGAGCATGAATTGATCTAGAGTTTGATTTTTGGGGCTAGGAAGTTGAGATTTCGAACTGAGTGATTGTTTTGCAGCAGAGGTGCAAGGATAGTTCGAGAGTACTGACAGAGAGGTGGAGAGAAGCTAGTGGAGGTAGTGCACCAGCCAGAAGGACTAACACTAGGCCAATCTGTTCCCACGCAAGCTTGACACAGAGCTAGAAGGGCTAGTGTAGAAGTAGTAGTTGCCCTCACGCAGAAAGCTGGAACTACCGAGGAACTGTCGGAACTTATGGGAAGGTTGATGCAGGGGGGAAAATATACAGTGCAGAGATGACACATATCTTGTAAGTCTGATGCAGGGCCTACGCAGGGCCAACATAGAGATAACCAGGCTTAGCCAACTATGGGATCAACCGAAATCTGCTGGGTCAAGTGAGGTAAAACTCACTCTGGTTTTCTGCCATTGTATTTTCTCTATCACTAAATTGTCAGGAGGGCATCCAACATTGTATTCATAATTACTACTTACTAATATAAAATCCTTAGAGCTGTTGCATCGGTTTTCCCGCATTGGGTTTTTTCGAGGACTGTTTTGTCCAAAAATTATTGTGTCCTATGTATCTTGTTCTTTGCTCAGTTTTATGTTTCATGTAATCAAATTTAAAGTAGTGTAGGATACAGAAGTAATTTACTTTAGTATTCAAAAAAATAACTTGATAATGTATTTTAAAATCAAGTTGGTGAAGTAAATCCAAATTTTCTGCAGTAGGGGTTCCTTGGACTAGGAATTTTCACAAGCTAAGGGGGAAAACCTTAACAAGTGGTGTTAGAGGTATACATAAAATACTTCTATGAAGGGGCAACCTCTTTTTCTCTCAATAAGTCAGGATCCCTCTTCTGCCTCTAAAATAAGTAAGTTCTTATACACAGTTCTTTGAAAATAAGAAATGAAAAATGAAAAAAAAAAAGGAAAAAGAAGAGAAAGGCTTCCTGTGCAGAGAGGTGATTCAAGTAACTCCGCCGGGGTAATGTCGAGGCTTGCTGGTAGCGGCACAACATCAAAGATGAAACTAATATTTTGACATCTTTATACTTGTGTACCAATATACCCCTCACCCCTAATCGAAACATATGACTTGACTTGGCTTGGAATGTGTGCTAACCGATCAAGAGAATGGTAAGGGACTATATCTTTGACTCAAGCCTAGTGTTGAAGCCATGATGATTGAAGAATTGAACGATACTTCTAGAGGAGTTAGAATAAATTTAAATAAACAAGTTCCATAGAGAGAGCTAGAGTTCTACCAGTGTGTTGCCAATGTGGTAGCAGCTACAACCACCCTCCAAAATTTTTCCTTCGCTTAGTTTTGGAGCCTCCTTCCTCGAAATCATCACATATACCCTGAGCTGATGAGCTACTTGTGATTATTTGAGTTCATCTATAGTTTCATTACTTGTGTATAACTCACATGTTCCATCAATCAACCATAACACATCTAGCAGTTGGTCCACATCTGGTCAAACCGACTATCGGGAAAAACTACGCAAATCTAGAGAGAAGCTTGACTTCCTCCCCAAAAATGCACAGAGAAGAGAAGGTGCCCTGCACTTCGAAATTTCATAGAGTAGAATAGGTAGCCTAGCTCTGGATATTGCATAGAGCAAGCCAGTCGACACTACTATGGAAATTTGCGCAGTTTCAGTGAGTTGTATTGCCTCCAGGAATTGCGTAGAAATTGACTAGGCTGCACTGTCTTCCACAAATGCGCATAGCAGCTAGGCCCACTGCATTGTTCTCCAAAATTGTGTAGAATTGGCTAGCTATACTACCTTATGGAAATGTGCAGTGAAACCTAGCATCACTGCTCTGGAAATTTGTGTAGAGTTGGCTAGTCAACCAGGGCCCCTTAGTCAAGAAACAACGTAGAAGCTCTCACTCACTGGTTGTTTGTTGCATGTGCCGGTATGTTGTCTAGTTCCCTCCAGAACTGCACAATCCTTCTTTTCTTGTCAGATTGTTTTTCCTAAAAAAGAAAAAAGAAAAAAGTGAAAAATCATCCCTACGGTTTAGGGATCTATTTTTTAGCAAAAGGAGTTACATGCAATACTATGTTTAGAAACTTTTCGCCAAGTGTTTCTTTTTCTTATATTTGTGGCATGCGCGTCATAAAACCTAGTTTCACCAAACCTATTTAATTGACACCTCAGAGCTCATTCTCCACATTCGATTTTGGAGCTCTGGCATTCTCGAGGCATCTTGGAAACTTTGGCATGGTCGATGCCACTTTTCCAAGTAAGTTTTTATTTTCATGCCTTTGACCACTTTTTCTATCACTTTTTAGTTTTTAGCTTGTATGAGTGTTATTTCCATGATTTTACTAAATGACCACTGGCGTTTTAATGCATTTTAGCTTGTAGAAGTGTTGTTTCAAGTTTTTCATTACCTAATATTACTTAGTGTTGCACGCATAACATTATTTCTGCACTCACAGTCGTTATTTCAGCAACTTGCTTCTTGAGCTTCTTGGTTTTTTCAATTGATTGATTTCCACTCTCATTTGAATCATATGCATGTTTATTTCACTCAGATCTACACCATTTGTTCACATGCATTAAGTCCTTAGTGATTTTCAATCCATCAGTAGGTATGAGTTTCCTTGGCCCAGACCTTGCCTTGCCCAGCGTGCATTGCACATTTATGGGATGGAAGGTTGTTCCTTGCTCCCAGGAATTACACAAAGATTGCCTCCCACTGGCTTCCCAGGCTATACTATGTGCAATTTTGGGAGACAATGCCCAGTTGGACCTCGATATTGCGTAGTGCATTTTTCCTAAGTAGTAGTCATGTTGGCTGAAACTACGTATTGCGTAGTTCTAGTCCTTAGCATGCCAAGATGGACTGTTCTCTACACATTTTGAGTAGACAATCAACTCACTAGCAGTTTGGACTATGCTCTACATAGTTTCATCTCTCAGTTTGCCAGCCTCTCTGAGTCAAAACTGTGCAATTTTCCCAATTAGTCAACCAAGTGTGTTGCATGCCAGTCCTCAAGTTTCTTTTGGTTTTTCAACTGATTTTTTCTTTCCATGAGCATTTCTCTGCCTCCAGGTACTACAAGTGTTCATCAGTCTCTCAATAGTACAAGTACAATGGCTTCCAAGAAAGAAGGATCAAAAGACACAGTTGAGAGCAGTACCAGGGATGTGGTTGAGCAGGGGTCAATGAGCTTGCTCGTGTACACAAACACACGCTTGTTCATCAAGATGGATGTCAAGATAACATGGAAAGACATCAACAGCATCTTTTCAAGCATCTTTGAGGAGAATTTGGAGGATAGACATGTCTATGTGAACATCCATAAGTCAAGACTATACAAGGTTGCATGCAGGTTTCCAGTGTTCCCTTGCACAAATGTGATCCACTGGATTGTCTCACATACTGATCTCAAGATAATGAAAATGAGAAAATTCAATGGAACAAGGCTTGCTTCCTTTAAGACGAAGGATTATCAGGAGATATGTCATTTTCCATTCCCAGTGAGCAAGATGGATGAACCATTTTACACTCCCAATGACTACTTGAACACAAGAGATATCTTGAAGCGTTGGATAATGGAGACAGCCAGGTTCAAAACGACACCCAAACAGATATACAAGACGAAGACAATTAGGAAGGCATATCAATTCTTACTCATATTTGCATGTCACTTGTATGGAAAAGGGAGTACAAAGACCTTCCCACAGAGTTGTGTTGCTATGTTAGATCAACTGGAAAATGAAGGAAAACTATTCAATTGGTCTGACACATTGGCTCTCCAGTTGAAAGTGCATATGTACAATGCTCTAAGTCCGCCAAAGGATCAACAAGTGAAGTTCTTCATGTATGCATACTTTCTTGATATAATTTGTGTCCATCAATAGTTCCTTGGCATGGGTTGGGCATGGACACCTTCAGAAAGTTCTATGAACATATATTGCAAGTTTCTCTCAGATTGTAGCTACCGAGGATTCATGGCTAGAATATGTGACCAGTTCATTCCCCCTTTGTACATTATGATCTTTGAAAAGGATCCACCCTTCATGCCCAAGGTAGTAATGGAAGCATTTCTAAACATTTTAGATTGGTATGCCTCACCCAAGGAAACCTTCATCAAAATGTACAATGTGGAGAAAGCTTTGCATGTGTTGCCAAGGTTCGCCACGAACAAGTTGGTCATGCAGGAGGTTGCATGCCACATCTCAACAAGGTTGTCAACTGGATTGTACAAGAAGAAGAAGGCACCATGGCCCACACTTCCTGTGCAAATTGGGTTGTTGGGATTTTGAAAGAAGCAGATGCCGAAGTGGAAGACTCCAAGAAGCTTAAGTTCGACACCATGAGTTTCAACCTGTATGACCCACATGGTTTATGCAGGGACCACTGTGCGAGTGTGTACTACCCTTGCATCCATGGGGCATGTCAATGGCCAAAGGAATACCCATGGAGATATTGTTACAACTCCTCTAGGCTCAATGAACCGGTCAATGCTATAGTGGAGGGGCTAGCAACACTCAAGGCAGCAACACCACAGGGAGCAACAACAAAAACAGAAGCAAGTAGCAAACATGTGCAAGAAAAAGGCAAGAGGAAAATTTTCGAAGGCACAGATGTAGAGAAAAGCTACAAATTTAAGGAAGATATGCTTGTGCAAAAGGTAGCTTTGGAGATAGATGCGAAGATGCGATAGGAGGATTTTGCAAAGAAAGAGAGAAAATAAAAGGCTGTAATATACTGAGAGAATGTTGCAGGAAGTCCAACAGAAACTCAGGGAAGAAGAAGAGTTGCACAAAAGAGAGAAGGAAACGAAGCATGAGAATGAACATGAATAGGAACAGGAATTGGAACATGAGGAAGTGCAAAGCGCACATATATCGCAAAATACACCAATTTAGGTTGAAGACTCTGAACCTATAGTAGATGAGGAACAAGGTGAGTAGTTGCAGGAACAGGAACTTGCTCGACATGATGAATAGAAAATAGAACAGATGGAGATGGAGGTGGAGCAACCGAAACAGGATGAGGATACCGACCTCATGCTAGTGGCAGCCGAGGTCACTCCATAAGCTTCACCATCTCCAACAACTGAGAAAGTCCCAAGTGAATAAGGGGATAACATCCTCCTTAGGGACCCGTTGGGAACAAATATGTAAAACATAACCTTTGATGAGTTGCAACACAAATTTGTACAAGAACGTAGAGCACACACCCCGGATGAGCATGCATCACATACGCACTTGGAAGAATGGGTGATTGTGTCAGATGTACGGATACATCCAGCTTCCTTGGCCGATGCTACAAAGGCTTATGCCAAAGCCACCATCTCAAGTGCTAGGTTCTTGATAGCAAAAAATGAGCACATGGCTAAGGAATTGCAAGCGGCCAAGCAAAGAGAGGAACAATAAACATGATTTGCCAAAGGTGAAGATGCCCATACTTGCTGAAGTATCAGGTCTTAAGACAATCACACGAAGACTATATGATAGGTTTTTCACTGTGCAGAAGGTAGTTGTCCACCTACATGGTCATGAGAAATGCTGCACTAAGATAGTGCGAATGGTCACAGACATACATGCCAGAGTTGATCATGTACATACATGGACAATGAGGTACAAGGGAGCCCCACTTCACTTGCATAAGATGATGAAGTCACAAGTGGAGTTGGACAAAGCACACATTTGGAGTGAGATCTAGAACTATGAGGAACTCTTGTCACTCGTATCTAGTATCGAGGTTTTGTATGCACGGTTGTACAAGAGTTTGTATGTCATGGTGAGAAAGTGTGGCACCCTGCTGATTGGTACACTCATCGAGGCCAAATAGAAAAACCAAGTCAGACTAGAGCATGATGCATACTTTGATTAGTTCATGCTCAAGGCCGCCAATGCAGATTTGCAAGTCAACACAGATAACATGTGAATGTACGTTGTCGGTCTAGCCATGCTCAAGAGTAAGTTGTGTATGTTACAGGATAAGTTGGACTGAGGTTCCAAAATAATATATTCGGAAGAAATGGAGGCAAGAGTTCGTTTCTAGAAGGAGTTCATTAAAGAGTAAACGGTCACCATTGCACACTATCAAGCATGGTATCAGTTCGTCATCGAGGATCATGGAGAGAAGTTTGACGAGTTGGTCTTTCCACAGTCGTCTGAGTCTTAGTATTGTCTTTCTTGGCTGATTCAAGCCAACTTTGTCCCACATGGGTATATGCGTAACATGTATCATTTTTTAAACATGATGTAACATGAAATTCGAAGTGTCACCAGTGGAATATAAACAGTCATATGCAATGTAAACAGTCACGAGGGTAGTCTAAGAGTCACTCCATCCTTTGTTATAAATAGAACCTCATAACTCATAGAAAGGGATTTTTGGGAGCCAAGATTTTCCTAGCCATTGCTTAGAGAGGGCTTGAAGAGTATTGTGGTGATCCTTGGCTTCTCCACAGTATAGAGTGAGTATGTCTTTTTGGAGGAGCAGGCAGTGTTGACTGTAACATTTCACTATTGGGGCTAGTGGTTGTCATGGTTGTATGTATGGATGGAACTTTCACTTTATATAATATAACAAAGCCAACATGTTTCATGATATGTTGTTATTGTAGTTTGACTATTCTGGTTACTTTAGCAATGTATGTAGTTTTACTTATGCATTGATGTATGGACTATTCCATATTGATTGTATGAATCTTATTGAAGCATGTTGTTGTTTTAACACATCACTTTGGATTGTCAAATATTCTGCTTTCCATCTCTTGATGTCATTCAACTCATGTGTTCCTTTCAGGTTGCGTACTACCACAAGCTTCTAAGGGATACACTTCATTTGTTAGGATATTCTGACACATAGGAAATAGTTAATTATAACTTGGTTTAGTGTAGAGTTAGGTGAAGTGTATTTCTTTATGATGTACATTTGTAACTTACAATATGATGGTCATGATATGTTCTAGACATGAAGTGATCCAACAGTACATTCTCTCCTCGGTATTACCGACACTTGATCCGTGGCTTAGCACTCAATTGGTCCATGATCTCCATTTAAAGAGCATGGAGGGTCATTTGTAGGGTGAATGTTCATGAGAGAATCTTATGTAAATTTTCATTCTTTTATTAATGAAATTGTCTGAAGTGGCCACATTGGCTCAGGTCGTGGACTGTTTCCCTCTTTGAGGGTTTTAACCATGTCAAAAATACTAATGTATTGATCTGTGGTCTATTTTTGAGCGATGTCCTTTGGTGTTCTATCTGAGGAACTTACCTTGTAAATTCCTACATGGTATCAAAGTTATTTGAGGGTCGCATCTATTGGTGATCCAAATCCAAAGTCGATACAATTGCATCCAAATATAGTTTCCTAGATCTATTGTTTCTAACTGGTTTCTAGCTGAGAGGATTTCTCTATTATGTTAGGAGAATTTGTTCTAGTGAGGAACCCCTTTTGTTTGATGTGAAAAGGTTTCTAGTAGCCCTAGCTACATCATTTTTAAGATCTGGAGGTATACAAATTTTTTTGTGCAGTTCTAGTTATTCATCTCTCTTGTTTATTTTGGTTTATTTAGTTCTTTGTTTTTTATTACCAGATCTATACCTTTCATTTCGGCGTATTCTCTTTTCCCTACGAATTTGTGTGATCTAGGAAACTCAGAAACAAAAAAGAAAGTATTTTCCTCATGCGTATGCTCTTTTCCGTTGTGCCTTAGTGTGATCTCGGAAAATCAGAAACATTGAGGAAAACATTTAGTTTCTAGTGAAAGTTAACTACAAGCCATAAGGTTTTGTTTTTTTGCATGTCCGTGTTGGGTTGTGTGGTTTTTTTGTTTTGTAGGCAAAAATATTTTTTTCAAGTAAGCATGCACCCCAAAGCTTCAGTGACTAAATAAATAAATAAATCCATGCTTTCCTCTTTTCCAAAAATTACTAACCTTTTAAACTAGCTCACTTGGTCCAAAGTTGCTTTATGAGAATAGAGGTCTTGGGTTCAAGTTTTTCTTTTTGTTGAGCTACTGTTGAGTGTCGAGCATGATTGTTCAAAGGTCTTTGTTTCAGCCAGATGTATACCCTAGGAAGTTTGTACACCCCCCACGCGGGGGGTGTGGGGAGGACTTGTCCCCCCGCGGGGGTTTGGGGGGGTGATCCCCCCAAGCTGGGGGGTTCGGGGGCCAGCGGTCCTCCGACGAGGGTTTCGGGGGTAGTTCCCCCAAAGCTAAAAACTGATGTAAAATTTCCTTGTAAAAGTATAGTAATTTCTAGTCAATCTGGGTTGTTCATTAGGCAGATGATCTGACGGTAGAACTTATGTTTAGTTTAGGGTTTTTTGCCCTAGAAGGCAACCCCTCTGTTTGTATGAGGGCATTGTATTTGAGGCTATGTAATAGATGTGTATTCTCCGAGCGAGAAGCAGAGAGGTGAGACTGTGAGAGTAAACAAAGGATATTACAGTGGATCTACTGTAGGTTGTGTCTCTTCATTTTGTTGGATAATAGAAAGGAAGGACTGGTTGTTTGGGGTGGACGTAGCCCAAACTACGTGAACCACTTATATCTGTGTCTCTTTTGTTTTATGTATTTTCTATGTTTATATTTCTACAATATTATATGTGTTCCATTGCTCCGTAATATATAATTTTCTAACAACTGGTATCAGAGCCGAAGGTATATTTGGATGATAAACTTGCAGGAAAGAAGGGTTCCTGGTTCGAGTGGGAGAAATGGCAGAAGATGGTAAGTTTAGGGTCGAGAAATTTAACAGCCAAAACTTCTCGATGTGGAAGATGCAGATGGAATATTATCTGTATCAGAAAGATCTATACCTACCACTGGGCGGAAAAACAAAGATGCCGATGGGTATGATAGATGAAGAATGGAACCTGTTGATGGCCTGAAAATCACTGCCACAACATTGGGGGATAACCACCCGGTCCGGACCTTAGTACAGCTCCTTTTCCGTTTGGGATGGTGGCTCCGACTGGAGATAACGGGACTAGTTTCCCGATAATAAAATAAAAGGGATGGATGGGTGATGAATAGTTTGCTTAAGTGATAGGCGACTAGCTTATTCTATTGACAGAAATAGGGAAACTAATACTAATCCCAGGAACAACTTATTCAT
>APFE030368936.1:0-13940 GCA_000404065.3 Pinus taeda
GAGGATACAAAGAGCAACACCTTCTTTAGAGCAACACCACAAAAATTGGAAATAATAAAAGGGCTTTGTTACATATTGGAAAGTAAAGTTATGGTAACAAGGAAGCATACCCCTCACAACTATAAAGAAGGAAGTGTTGTTTCTCCTAGCCTTCCACAACCTACAAGGGTTACAACACAACAATTGGAAGAAAAAAGAGAAAAAGGGCTTTGTTTCAATTGTGATAGCAAATGCATTAAAGGTCGTAACTATGCTGAGAATAAATTATTTTACATAGAATATGAAGAGGAGGAATAAAAGGATCAAGAAACATCAAAAGAAGAGGATATAAGCCAGGACCCCACCCCAGAGAAAGAATAAATGAATCAGACCATATCTTGTAAAGAATTAGCAAGAATTACCACTCCTCAAAATCTCAAGATAGAAGGACATATCAAGAAGAAAAAGGTGCAAAAAGTGAAAGATCACATCGAGAAAGAAGAAATGAATCCAACCATATCTTTTAATTCATTGGTCGAATTACCACTCCTCAAACTATCAAGATAGAAGGACATATCAAGAAGAAAAATGTTCAAGAAGTGAAAGATCACATCGAGCATCAAGAAATGAATCCGACCATATCTTGTAAAGGATTGGAAGAAATTACCACTCCTCAAACTCTAGAGATAGAAGGACATATCAAGAAGAAAAAGGTCCAAGCAGTGAAAGATCACATCGCGCATCAACAACAAGTTCTCCAACTTTTGAAGGATAACGCCACCACAGAAAATTAGAATTCACACTAAGGGCAGAAAATTAGAATTCACACTAAGGGAAACGAAAGGCACAACTAAGGCAACAGGTAGGGTGAGGCTTGCCTAGTGGGCCGCATGATTGTGTGAGATAGTCTTTTGTTCTGGGAAAATAATTTGGGGTTTATGGGTTGGCTGCACGATAGGATGCATGACTAGGAAGAAGTGTGGGCAAGTTGCACGATAGGTTCCAAGAATGGGAAGAATTGTGGGAAATCTCCACGACTAGGTAGAAGTGTGGGAAATTTTCATGATAGGTTTCCTGATTGAGCAAAAGTGTGGGCTAGTTTCACAATGAGCTACATGACTGGTAAAAAGTGTGGGAAAGCTACACGACAAGCTACACAATTGGGTAGAATTCACACCAAAGCAACGATAGGTTGCACAACATGGGTATAATAGGTGGACGAGTTGATGGGAAATTAGGCAGCTGCCTCAAACTTGTAGGGGCATCATAGTTGTCTTTACTATAGGACATCGAGGAAGTTTTGTAGGGGCAAGGAAACAAGTTAGGTCCAACCTAAATGAAGGCATAGTTTATGGTCATAACATGTTCATAGAGTAAAATGATGGAAAGTGTTGGAGAGGAAACACAGGTAATCGGTGAGTCCAACATGAACGTTGAGGCAATTTTCATGAAGAATAGGTTGGACCAAATGGATGTGTTGAACATGAATATGGATGCACTTGAGGCAGAGAATACTGAACTTAGGGAGAAGTTCACTAAGCAGGGAGAGAGTTATGCATACCTCAAGATGCGATATGAGTATCTTGAATGGAGATACGAGAAAACCATGAAGGAATTCAAGGAACTTGAAGCTGTGAAGAACCAAGGCATGGATGAGATCAAAAAATTGTGGAAGAGTCTTTCTGAAGCTCTGAAATAAATTGTGATTTTGAAGAAGGAAGAGGGTCAAGGTTCGATTGGCGAAGCTACCGACATCAAGCTTAAGGAACAAGATGCATATGATGGAATGAGAGGCACAAAAACACTTGGAAATGTTTTGTGGGATATGGAACAATACCTTGAACAATTGGAACTTGCATTGGAAGAGGCCAAGGTAAAGGTTGCTACCCAATTCCTTATGAAGGATGCCAAGATGTGGTGGATGTAGAGAGTGGATCATATTTCCCATGGAGATGCTGAGGACATCTCTACATGGGAAGAAATGAAGGAAGAATTGCTATATAATTTCAACCCACGAGATGAAACGTGGGATGCACGAACAAAGATTAGGTACATCAAACAAATTGAAAGTCTGCAAGGTTATCAATGGGAATTTGTGAGTGTGATCTTCGAGTTACTCTTCCCACTTGAATCCCCATAAACCTGGAACCTCTTCATGCCATTCACTTGCATAAGAAATCATTCCTCCACAAGAATCATCCTGGAGAACCCTGTCAAACAATGACATAAATACATACACACACATAGAAAATTAACATAAAATAATCATGATCCCATCACACAATGACACACACATACATGCATATATACATATATAGGCATTGTCATAATCATGATCACAACATAATTACCATTTATCATAAGATTAAGGTTAAGATAAATCACTTTATCCTTGCACAACATGAACAACATTGAGAACAACAATTCCCAACTTAGTGAAGGCATTTGATACCTCAAGTCCATTTTCTTTACCTTTCTTACTACCTTTCTCATGATTTTTTTTCCATTGTTCTTTTATCCTAATGGACCCATTCAATCCAATCCACTATCATACTCTTTCCTTTATCTACCCTTATACATGAACCGACTTCATCTAAGTCTTACATTTCCTACTGGATTCATTCATCTCTCTATAAGCTCCACTAACTTTCCTCTTTCCCCAACCAATTGTCAAGACACTCAAAGCATAAAAGGTAAGAACAAGAAATCCAACAAGAAGAAACCTTGAAAACCAATAGCAATACGACATCACAGACAAAGTGGCAAGGCCTTACACTAGATGCAATCAAAACCCATAATCAAGATCAAATAAATCACAAAATAACGAAGGAATAAAATTATCAAAAAACATCATGACTCAATCACCATTGGTTCCCAATTCCTCCAAGGGAAAGTTAAACATGAGACTTCTTCAAGATTTGATGGCAGCCTTTTTTTTTCCATGCAATCCCTTGCATCATACTACCATAACCATGTAACTGTTAGTGTAAAAGTAAATATATCAGTTATCTTACCTTGATGTGTCAAGCACATCACCTTGAAACTAAACACATCCATGCCATCTCTCAAGGGACTCCAATTATTTTACGGATATAGCCATAGCTTGAAACCACCTTTATACCTGTCAAATAAATGTTTAGGAATATAATCTATATCCACATAATATCAGACACAATCTAGGTTAATAATAATTCTTGTATTCAAAGAATTCATTCGTTTGGAATTGTGGTACCCAAATATTGCCAAAGGAATTATCACCCAATTATTTTATTTTACCTTTTCACCATGCTGCAATTGAGTCTTATTATATGTTATCACATCACCTAGTTTTTAGTTATATAGAAAAATAAACTATTACCTTGTCATGCTAATGGCAAGCATGTTTCCCTACAACTGCTCACACATGTCAATCACATGTTCCTAAGATCAAAACATCATGTCTTATTAACTGAAATCAACCTTTTCTAATACTAACAACCATGTCACAATCAAAACTCATAGTTGTTAATCACAATACTACAACTAGCAACCTCTTACACTCAAGTACATATCAACTGTCTCAGCACATATTGTGTTAACACAATCATCTTGAAAGAAGATCATTTCTTCATTCAATATTATAGAAACATACTCATATCATGCAATTAATAAAACATTCAAACAATAGATAGATGACATAATATATACCAAACACTCAAACGCCAAATAGACAACATAATCAACCATTCAAGTGCCAAGTAGATGACATAAGAAAAATCATACCTTAATGTATCTCACAGGAGGCTATCTTGTCCGCACAATAAATCTAGATTAGCATGATATAAATTCAAAACACATCAACTCAAACATAAATAAGGTCACGATATTCATAACAATACTAGCTAACATGTTTACATCCTAAACTCATAAACAATTTTCACTCATGCATAAGAGTCACATATGAACAGTCACTCTAAATTAAAATGTCATAATATCACAATATACACTAATACCTAAATGCCATAACCATAATCATCTACATAGTTCAATCCAAATTAGCACAAAACATAATAAAATCAAGAACTAAACTGCAATGATCATAATCATCAAGCATATGACCGCACATACAACAACAAGTTACCATCCTGCATGACTAATCGACACATGTACATATGATCACTCTAATTAACTAACATATATCATACATGTAAGCACAACAACCGTACACTGATAGACATGTATATAACCCTAATTCTTATAACAACCATTAACCACATACCTTCATGCCAAACATACAAAGCTATATGACAATCTTCTCTCACCCAGAAATCTAGTGTCACAACTTCACTTTGATGATATGCATCTCCTACTTTATTTCAACCAACACATCGTCATCATAACGTACCAATAGCATCATTATGACCTAAAATGATTACAATGACCTCATGCTTAACAACTATAACCATGAAAATGCATTCATAACAACATATAGACATTGACATGCATAAAAAATGCATATACGACTGACATGCATTCATGACCAACACATCCCAAAAACAACATGTTCAACTTCAACATGGTGACACAACGACAACAATGACCACCACCATGCATACACAACAAGCACATATTCCACAAATTTAAAGAACACATTTGAAATTGTCATGTATGCATGAAAAGAATTCCTTCCATCCATTCCAAGTGTTGACCCATGCTCTGATACCACTCTGTAACACCCTCCTCTCACATTTACCCAAGTTAATTGGTCCTCTGGGGTAAAAATGTGACACGAGGCTACTATGATATGATTCAACTCCCCATGTACATTTAAGGAATTGGAACCAACAAAATGAAACCAACTTGACCTTCGACACATGCTACAAAACCTCTAGGAGACAACCAACCTTACTAGGTGACCAATCCCTGAGGAAACCCAACATCTTACTAAACTAGAGAATCATTTTCTACCATGAAATGGGAATTCATGTGACTGGGGCTATCTAGTCGCTCTCACAACAAGGGAATGCAAACAACTGGGGCCTTTCTCAACTAGTTAAGATCCAACAACCCCAGATTCTATTCCAGTTTTTCAGCGCTAGGTCTCAGGCCACTACCCGAAACTTCATGAAAGTTCCATAAATGAAAAGTAACACTGAAAAAAGATAAAAATGAAAATACTTGAACATAGACTTGACTGGACCCCTATTAACCATGACAAACATTTCATCAAACATGTCAAAAATATGCATTCTAAAGTTCATAACAACAGATTTAAGCATATAGGTCTTATACTTATCTGAGAATCGTCAAGAAGCATTGATACCTTATCACATTAGTTGCATTATCATCTAGCAGGTCATATATTCATGGTTCATTCATTTACAAATCAAAATGTGATGAGCGCCATGCATCATCACTGTCATAAAGCATAATCATAACCAACATATAAATAAAAGAAATAATAAGGATGCAACAACCATAAAATCCACATATGAACCAATACATTTACACATGAAATAAAAGGAGAAGGAACTCTTATTAATGAATGAAAAATCCAACTATGTTTGGGACTTCCACTAACCACCCAACCATAGGTTGGATGAACCAAATCTTCTTTTCAGCTAGTCACCCTCGTGCCATATTCTAAGCATGAATGTGGGACTCATAAATAAAAACAAAACTGAATGAGCATGGATCCCAACGTATTTCTCCACCTTCACCATGAGGAATTGTATTGTCTCCTAGTCTCTAGGCTTTATCGCAATCTAGAGTCTGATTCAGGGATCACTAGATCATAATTGAGACATCAACCTCCAAGCTTCACTGTATATCCCACCATTGACCAAAAAAGGGTTCCTAGGCATGATCAAGGGCGCCCACCTCTATGATTTACTGAATATCCCTCCATTCATCGATCGAGGATTCATAGGCCCATTGAGGAAACACAAAATTTATCTTTACCACAACCCATAGTCTTAGGGGTTACTATGTCATGGATTTATCACAATCCATAGTTCAGTTCAGAGATCACTAGGCTATATGTTATTCCTTTCATAGATCCACCTCACTCAACTTTGAATCCATCCGACAATCCATCTCCACCAAAACATGAGAACCCATCACCTCAAGGCTATCCAGAAATGTCAAGGCTAGGCTGAAAATCACTGTCACATGTGTAAAAACCCATGCCAATGACATAAAGAGTACCAAGAACACACATGCATAACCATGCATTACAAAAATATGAAGGAAATCACACATGAAAATCGATACTTGCAAATAATCTCATTGTAGCTGCTTGATCCTGTTATTCCTTGCTTGATCTTTGCTTCCCCTTGCCTTCTTTGCTTTCGTTGATCCAATACTGAAGTGCTCCAATAAAAATCTAAGTGTCCAAGAGTGTGAGAGAGAGAGAGAATAAAGAGAAAGAACTCCAAAACGAAATTGACAAAACCTTACCAAATGATCCTCAAAATCCTTTTTATCTATGATGCCTCTATTTTCTTTAATTTTCCATTATTTTCCTTCATTTTCATCCTCATATGCAACTTGTGACCTTTCACCTTCATTTTCTCCTATTTTCCTTTATTTTCGTAAATGCATGCCAAATAATGTTTCTTTTCCTTTCCAAATACTTTTCCACTACCTTTGCGAATTTTGTTAGCCATAATAAACCAAATGAGAACCCACTAAGATGTTTTTCCCAAGATTTAGTTTGGACTATGTGTTCCATGAAATTCTTATATTTATTTTACATAAAGTTTTACTAGGGCTATCACATTTATCACTGGAAATATGTATTGCAAATAACACACACCCTTTCCAGTGACTATGTTTTCCTATATGGCTATAACCATTCTAACTAATGTTGCCTTTTTCTTACCCTACAAGATTATATGTTCTCCGATGTCATCAAAGCACTCATTGACCTTCTCATAATAATCCACCTTAGTACTATGAATATACAACAAATCCATACCTAATAAATTTAGATGCATTGATATAGGCATATCATTCAACTCAAATGCACAAGCTCTTACCAAATGGTGAACTCTTTTCTTTGCACCTGTAACCAATTGCACTAACGAAGATTCTACATGTAATTCTTTATTCAAACCACACTTATCCATTAGGTCAAGATTAACATAACTATAATTAGATCTAGGGTCAATTAAAATAGAAACAACTTGATCACAAACCTTACTGTCCACCTCAATAATAGATGCCTAGTGATCTGCTTTCTTGTTTTGTAATGTTGCATAGATTCGAGGAATGATTTGTGAAACATCCACAAATGTTAGTGCTTCTTGTGCACTATAGATCTAAGGCTTACCACCTTGATAGGATGGATAATCCTTCTTAATATTATCCTTGCCACATATTGAACACTGCAACAGTCCTTTACCATCACCTTTGTCTTTCTGCCCTCCAAGCTATGACCCATGTCCCTATCTAACTACATTAAACTTTGTTAAACACACACATGGCAGCAACCGAATATTAAATATAAACAAGAGAGTACCTCTATTATTAACAAATGATATACATTTACAGTACATGGTGTGACTGTTGGGTTCCACATCCCAAGGTCTCCTGGATTTCCTTAGTCTATTCAACTTCCAAACCAACCCTTAGAGGATTAGGTGTCCAACATTCCCCCTCTTAATCCAATGGATTATGTATGAGTCAAAGAAGAGAGTTGTAATACAAAACATGGAAAAATGCATGGCAACACTAGGCTGAATGTGATCTCTAAAATGTTGGTATAAAGGGTGGTGGTTTAAGGATGACCACCAACATTGGAACGCTTAGGGTAGTTCCCAGAACTCTTCCAAGTTTGGCATGAAGCTCAAGTCTTTTGCTATAGGAAGTGCTTCTGATTTTTTGAAGAGGGAAGATTTCAACCATGAAAGGGAGGTCTCACCCCATATAAAAGGGAGAACTTCAGCCTGATAAGGGAAGTCTCAACCTATGATGGTTTAAGGATTACCAACAACTCGAGAATGCTTAATGCAATTCCTGGAACTCTTCCAAAACTGGCAAGAAGCTGAAGTCTTCTACTAGAGGAAGTGTCCCCAATTCTTTGAAGAGGTGTCACAAACTGAAGGCATCCTCAGAGGCATCTTTGTCTCTGGCTACAACCTTGAATCTGGTATGGCAGGTTGTGGCTCAAGCTCGCTTGATGTGGCTTTGAAGCTTGTAGATGACCATCTTTTCCCCCCTGTCATATACAAGGTGAGATGATGGAGAAAACTCAACTGCAAGACTGTTCAATACTCTAGAACAGGTTCAGACATATGACTGAAATATCTTCTTGGCTGTTGATGCCCATTGCCAAGAAGCGGTCCATCCAAGTTGAATCTTTGTTCTTGCAGGAGGTTTGTTTTTGAATCATTTGTTTGAAGAATGACTGGTTTTATGACAATGTTTACATGGATGAAGATCAAAATAATGATCTTCTATATGGCCAACCCAATCACAGTGTTGGCATTTCACAACCTATTTTTGTGGAAGAGGGGCAGAATCTGGAATAGTTGAATGTGAACTGTCATGAAGAAATCTAGCACTCTGAAATTGGATGGGAATTGAGTAATATGGAATATGAAAGGAAATCTCCTTGTCATATCCAGGACCTGTTTTGTGCTTGTTGTGAACAATTTCTTCCAAAGGTCTGATGATGGGCTTGGGAAATGCAGACTGAATTTCTGCATCTGCAAGTAACCTTGCTGCTTTATTGGGCACTGTATCTGAATCAACTTACTGCTTATGGGAGTCTGTTTCATTGTCCTGAATAGAAACAGGTTCAAAATGATGACTCCTCTGTTTTAATTCTTCTTGCTGTAGCTAATATTCAAGCTCCAAAAATTCTATCCTGTATTGTGTATACTACATATAGGTTTTAATATCACAGAGAGTGTTCTTTCTAATTTTCATTGTATCATGAAATGTGGAGTGTATTACAATATTTAGAAACTCTAATACTTCACCAATTTTATCCATTTTCCAAACAATCAGAACAAAAATGCACTTGTAGAAATAATAATGGTTTTCGAAAATTAATTTACCAACATGAATTAATTTGTACTGATGTCGGCTCATGTTCTCACTTCACATTGTCTTGTGCCTCAATTTCTACGTAGCAAGCCCAATATTGCTGCCTGAATAGAATGTCCAGATTGACAGGTTTGTAGCCCACATGCTCTTCCTTTCCAGCAATAACAAGACCCCAACAAAAATGAGATTAGCTTCTATATTTAATCTACCATACACCGTACAACACCCATGCACAATAGCCTTCAATGCATTGAAAGCAGCATACTGTAGTTCCAAGCCATGGAATTTCAATTGTCCCCACTAAATTTTGAATAATAGAACACCAAGGGGATTTCCTTATGCAATGCTCAATGCTCAACATTAAAATGCTCATGCCAATGTTAAGAAACTTCAAAGATTTCTCATTGACTTGTCAACCCTGCTGCCCTTTCGGTGTTATATCGTGTCGGATAGCATTATCATGATGGAAACGCAGTTGAAACAATACAATGAACACTACAAACTGTGTTATACCAACAATGTTTGACTTATCAACATCATATCTATCTGATCAACGTTAATGTATATAACCTGGAGCAACCTTCTTTGCAGCTGGCTTCTTTGCTGGGGTAACTGGTTTATTAGCCTTCGTAGACTTGATGGATGGAGTAGTGTTCAATGGATACCAAAATTTTGAAGCAGAGACAATGAAGGTATAATGTATATCATCGTTCTTTGTATATGAAGACCACGTAGCACCACGTATAAGGACTATGCATTTTAATTCCCAAAGAACCTGGTCAATCAACCGATAGCGGAATACACGTAAACTTACCTTTTCACCAATCTGTGGCTTTCGTACAGTTCTCGAGGTTTAACTTTGTAGGGTTCATTATCCACCGTAGATTTCAACCCCACGATCTGACAGTTGATATCCTTTCTGTGATTGATCAAACTTTCAATACCATCCTTCGCCATAGATCTACACTCACAAATCTGATAGTCTTCGGTGATTTCGAAAGGAAAACTTGCGTGATGATTACCCGTCCAAAATGGCCAATTTTTCTCTTTCCTCTAGTGGATACATGTCGAATGGTGAGTGGAATCAGACCGACTCATGAGATGACCACTTACCATTTTTTATGTCCTCAAAATATCGTTTCCTGTACGAAGACCGCCTTTTTCGCTAGCTATCTTCAGTGCGCCTTTTCCAAGAGATGACCATTAAATTTGTCGACCTATCGATCGGAGAGTTGTTGCTCCCCTTTAGATTTTGACTCAAAATTGTCGGGTTCTCCTCTGTTCCACTATAAATTTAACACTTCCACCAGTTTATATTGGAGTTGTGGTATGGAGGAGCTCTGATACCAGAGTGTGAACCGAAGTGGTAGGGACCAGAGTGTGAATGAGGTAATACCACGGAGGAGTGAGCAATGATATAATCAAGCCTGACAGACAACACCACAAGTCGAGTCTAACACACAACACCAATCACAGTTTAGACAAGTGGTTTGGAGAGCCACGAATGGTGGTTCGCTTCAACGGAGATGACAATGCATAGGCTGAGGATGACTGTTGTTGGTTCACACAAACACCCTTCTTGCAAAACACCTCTAGGTAGTGACTTGATGTTTGAGTTGGGGCTATGGTCAACATGTCAACACAAACATTCAGTACAATGTGTAGAGAATATAATTCTCAGTCGAATTTGAATGGACTGACCTTCAAACACACAACAATGATGTAGTAGAGTTTCTGCTTATAATGCATGGCCAGTGATTGACATTTTCCATTGTAATTGGAATTGGAATGAATCGAAATAGAATAGAACAATGAACCAGACAAGTATTCAAGACTTTGAAGATGCGTTTTCCAACATAGGTACGCTTCCGTATTCAAAAGGAATGCTTGCCATTACCAGAGGAAAAGTTCAAGGTTGCCTTAGAGGTAATAGATAGATAGGCTTAGATGGCAGAGCCCTAAATTTGACAAGACCACAAGTCAATTCCAAACCAAACTTAGATTGGAGAAGCTATGAAACAACTATGAACTAGATGATATAGTGCTCACAATAATCTCAACGGATATATAAATACAACCGAAATTTACTGCAGGAGTCACACTATAACTTAGCATATAAACCCTGAACTTCAATTAACGCACAGAGAAAGAACATATATACTAGGAATAGAAATGTGAGAGGAGTTACTCTATATAAAACTAATTTGAGACTTGTGCTTTGGCCGGTGTAGATAGATTTTGGAAAGCGTATTAAGGCGGTTCATGAAATTCAGGGTATGTATTACGTTTAACTCTTGACCAACTCATTCAACAACAAAGATTTTACAAAGATGGCAGTCTAGAACAGAGGTATAAGACTGATATGTATAGAAAGGCCATAGAACAACAAGTTCACATAAACAAGTGGCTCATACTTGAGCAGGACAGGAGATCGCCCACTCTGATACCATGTTAAACACACACATGGCAACAACAAAATATTTAAGATAAATAGGAGAGTACCTCTCTTATTAGAAAATGATATACATTTATAGTACATGGTGTGACCATTGGGTTCCACATCCCAAGGTCTCTTGGACTTCCTTAGTCTATTCGGTTTCCACACCAACCCTTAAAGGATTAGGTGTTGAACAAACTTCTTGTAAGGAACTACACTCTCTTCCTCACCTACATCCTAAGGTCTTGTTAGCTTCAGTGGCCACTTTCCCTTAGCTTTATATTTCCCTTTCTAAACTTTTTGAGACTCCTTATGCTTCAATTGCTCATTATAGTGTTTCAACTTTCTGATCGCTACCTCCAGCAATCTAGGCTCATCAAACTCGATCCTATCTTTGAATGCTACCAACGACCCACTGATGAATCTCTGAAACTTCACCTTCTCCTCCAAATAAGGAACATACTTCAACAACTCCAATAATCTACTAGTATACTCTTCATTGGTCATGGACCCCATCTTCAGCTCATAGAATTCTTTTTCCCTATCATCATAGTATCTCTCAGGCATATACTTCTTCGTGAAAAATCTTTCAAACTCCCTCCAAGTCAATTCTTCTTCCTAAATTCCTCTAACATTTTTCACGTCTTCCCACCAAATGTTTCCATTACCTTTAATATTGAACATACTTATCCCAACCTTTGTGCTCTTAGAGTAATAATGCATTTTGAAGAAATTATTCATCCCAAGCAACCAAGTTCTTGCATCCCGTGACTTCTTCATTTGTCCATCAAATGTAGGTGGCTTGGATTTCTTTAACTCATCTGAGAAATATCCCCTATCACTCCTCCTATAAGGATGATAGCGATGATGACCATGATACCTGTCTGAATGAGAACTAGAGTAATGCCCATGTCTGTTACCTCTCCTATTAGTTGTGTCTAAGAATCTACCATCCTTGATGATATCATCCCTATCCAACTTGTTTCCATTATGAGATCTTCTACCATAGTCTCCATTAGTCCTCTCCTCATGTCCATGGTTGATCCTAAGCAGTCCCTATGTCTGCAAGTCTAACAAACTCTAAAGGATAACTGCATTAACCTTTGCTTGTTTCTCTTGTTCCCTGATAAGTCCCTCTTGTGAATGAATGATTCTATAATTATCTACTTTTCAACTTATTAGTTCTTCTTTCAAACTTTTCAAAGTTATTTCTATGTGAGGGGAGTAATCATCACCATGTTTCTCATATGATCTATAGGGAGAATCTCATGAACTATAATCAACCATTTTACTAGTCCTCCTAGATCTTATTATTCCTACAAGTATGTCATGTTATCAAAACCAGAATATAAACATAACAAACATACCTCAGTATAGTTTAGGGGAGGATATCCCATCTACTATCCAAATTAGCACAATACATGTATAATCATAATCATAACAATATATCAACATCATGCATGATAATACCAACTACATACCATGGCCTCATGCACAACAACATACATACACTAGACATATATAAAAAATGCTTATTCAACCAACATTCATTGACGACAAACACAACCCAACAACATCACCTTCAAGTTATACATGACAACAAAACTACAACAATGACCATCATCATGCATACACATCAATTACATATATAATCTACATGCATGCATGACAACCACATTCCGCTTATCTAGTCAACAGGGTGAACCATGTTCTGATACCACTCTGTAACACCCTCCTCCCACACGTACCCAAGCTAACTAGTCTACCAAGGTAAATATGTGACAAATATTACTATGATGTGATTCAACTACCCAAGTATAGTTAAGGAAGTGGAATCGACAAACCAAAACCAAACTAACCTTCCTTAGGAGCTACAGGACCCCTAGAGGCTAACTAACCATTCTAGGTGACCAACCCCGTAAACTTGTTTTTTAACTGAACTAAATGCCTAGTCTCTCCCACGACAAATCCTCCATGCCACTAAAAACCTATAGTCACTCCCAAAACAAGGCCTCCATGCGACTACAAACATTTTCAGTGAGTTTTATGCTAGCGACCATGAGATTTAAGCCACTTTTTTAGGCTAGTCTCCAAACCACTGCCCAGAACTTTCAAGAATAATGAATGACACCAGAATAAAGCCTCTAACACAAAATTTGATCAAGGAATTGACCTAATCAAGCCTAACCATGACAAAAATTCTATCAAATACATCATGAACATGTAATTTATATCTCATAATTACATATTTGAACATAGCATACTTATCTGAGAATCATCAAGAAGGTCTGATGCCTTATTCATCATAGTTGAATTATCATCTATTAGGCAATGCATTCATCAAAATTTAATTTACCAACCAAATAATGATGAGAGCCACAACTCAAGTTTGTCATAAAACAATTCTTGTAACCAACATATAGCTAGATAAACAACAATAATTGTAGGTTTTAACCCCGTACAAAAATTACCTACAAATGAATTCTTAAAA
>APFE030368936.1:25027-58581 GCA_000404065.3 Pinus taeda
CCCCCTTTGCTCTTGTACTAGCCGATCCATTTACTAGTACGCAGGATACTACCTACTACAATTCTCCAAAGATTTCCTTTAGCTCTTGTACTAGCTTAGATACTAGTACGTAGGTGCTGACCTACAAACTTCTCTCCTCCAGGTACCACGTTTCATCAATTTTCATACTGGATACAGTGAAGCACAACACATAATCTGAAAGGCCACGTTTCATCCAATTTTCATACTGGACCCAATAACCACATTGAAGCTCATAATCAAACAACCTTCTGAAACACCCAATCACTAGATCAATACATATACAATGAGAGTCATCAATCAGATCTAGTTCATCAGATCACATAAAGATATACTCAATCACTTTTCAGACGGTTGTCATAAGATCATAATACCATAAACTAGACATCACTTCAACACCCAGAACACAGCAAGGATAAACATGGATTTCAAGAGAAGTAAGCAGCTTGCTCAACTGCTCGCCTGCTTACGTAAGCACCCTGCTCAACTGCTTGCCTGCTTATAGTACTCACCCTGCTCAACTGCTTGCCTGCTTACAGTACGCACCCTGCTCAACTGCTCGCCTGCTTACGTACGCACCCTGCTCAACTGCTAGCCTGCGTACCTCTCTCTGAGTCCATTGAACTTCCTGTGGTCCTCCGCACTTGAAACCCTTCTGTGCCTGCGTACGGGCGCACCTGCAACCCTTCTGTACCTGCGTACCGACGCATCTGATACCCTTCTGTGCCTGCGTACGGGCGCACCTGAAACCCTTTTGTACCTGCGTATGTCTGCACTTTTCTTTCACTGTACCTGCGTACCTCCGGGTATAGATAATTTCGAGACTTCAAGAACAACCCAGACAGTCAGATCTACAGATCTGAACATGCACCAAAGAGATCTCAATTCATCAGTAGATTCGCCTTATTTAGATATAGACATCTCTCATAACCCATCACTAGAACTTCAGATCTAGCTTCTTAAGATATTCAACCCAAGAACATGCTTAAGCCAAATGATCTCCTTTGCTTTATATAGGCAAGCTCTTCCTTAAATCATGGATCATGGGGCTCAATAATAATAATAAAATAAGACCATACCACGGGCCAAAACCATAATAACACAATACCGTCGGCTAAATACCATGAGAAACCCCACGTGTGGGTGCTTTACTGCCTTGAAGTGTGTGCACAGGGGGTACGCACCCCATGAATGGGTGACCTGCGGGTATGTACGCACTTTATATAAGACATGCCTGCATGTACGCACCTTTTGTACGGTGTGCCTGTGTACTCCTTATTTTCTTCAATATTTGAGAGCTGATCATCAATCTCTGCTACTGTCCTGTTGTACAATGATCCATCACCTGTATGGGTTGCCATCAAGGACAACACTTTAGCCATAATGCCAACAGTTATGACCCATGTTTCTTCTTGTAGGTAGGACTTTCAATGTTTTGTGCAATATGTCAAGGTTTCTATCTTTTCTATTGCACATATTATATATCAGTTGTAATTGTTCTTATCTTTGTGCTTTCAGGCTGGGACTTATTACATTGGCTTTATTTAAAATATCATTACACTTAGCCCTAACTTTCTAGTTGGTTAGGTTAGGAGTAGGGTTAGTTGAATTTAGTTTCCCTTGCATTGCATCCATCCTTTGTCCTGCTCTCTATCTAGTCTTTGCATTTGTTTTGTTTTCTTGTTATTTGTTATGCATGCTTATTTTACATGTTATTTTTATTTGCTTTATTATATCTCTTCTTTCATGTTTGCTTAATAATACTTTACATGAAAGATGCTCTCATTTGGCTCAAAAGACAATGTGGCAAAACTTGAAAAGGGTAATTGTGATGATGAAAAATTCTTGGCTAATATGCTACATATTCTCTATTATGGGTCTACATATATTTAAAGTCAATGATGTCTGAATGGAAAATATGATCAACTCGGACAGAAAGCCTTTGGTCAAACTATAAAGTCTGTATCTATTCTAGGATCCTCATTCCTCAACTCGGCACTGTAATTAAATATATTTTTCTTGTTGACACAATTGAGTAGAGAAAGGTAAGGGGGAAATCAATTAGTGAGAAAACCTATATCATAGGTAAAATTATGCTTCTCTGAAGGGACAACCTCTCTTGCTCTCAATAAGTCGGGATCTCTCTTTCGCCCCTGTAAATAAATAAGTGCCTAAGCATAGTTCTGTAAATAAAATAAATAAAGGGTGAAAGAAGAGAAAGGATTCCTACGTAGAGAGGTGAAGCAAGAAAATTCGTCTGGGTATTGTTTAGGCTCATTGGAAGTGAATTATCCTATAGTGACTCTGTCATGGTACTGTCTAGGCTTGTTGGCAGTGGAGCTACACCAAATATGAAAACTCATACTCTGATTATCTTAAACTCACAGTTATATATTACCCTTTCCTAGATTGAAACAGTTGTGATTTGACAAGCATTAATATGTGTTTAACCGAGTAAGGGAATGGAGGGACTATATCTCTAACCAAGATAAGTGGGGAAGCTAAGGTAATCCACAAGATAAATAAACTGAAAAATGGTGACCTTGCACTTTGAGAATTAAACGTAGACAAAGAAGTTGGATTTCTACAAGTGTGTCACCAAGTGTTGATGCTTTGTTCAACACCCTCAAAAATTTTACTCACATTTTAAATTTGAGTCAAGCTGCACTTCCCTTAACATATTCTCTCCCATTGAGTGCATAGCACAATCTTAACGGGTGAAGCCTTCACCTTTCCCTCTTCCCATTATGCTCTGCACTCAAGTCTCTTCCTTAACAAGTCTCCCTCGATGAATGGCGCAATCTTAAAAGACAGTGATCCTTTGACAACTAAAATTATGCTTCCTTAAGGCCTCGTCTTTCTCTTTCTATGGATAGCGCAGTCTGAAGCTTGAATTCTTCATCACTCCCTCTTCTCGTTCCCCCTTGTGCTAACACTTGCCTAAGCCTCTCTTCTTCAACACATGGCATAGTAGGAAGGCTGAAGGAAGCATCATAGTAGCCCTCATCCAATCAAACAAGGCTTTCAAAGTCTTCCTCTCTTTTCTTCATAGTGCATGGCGCAGTTGGGAGCAACAAGCTCCCCACCTTCCTCCTTCAACTTCTCCACTGTGTTGGACCAAGGATAGCTCCTCTTCATAGTGCATGGCTAATATGAAAATGGAGGAAATCTCCGCCTATCAAAAACCAACCGTCCTCTGACACTTTTCAGGTTAACAAAATGGGTATTTAAAAGTAAAACAAGTTCCACTACCTCTTCAAGAAGGTGAGTTAAGTTTTCACATGAACTTAAAAGAGAAACAAATTCACACACAACTCAGGATGATAAACATGAAGAGAAGAAACCAGCATTTGATAACGAAGTTCACCCCTCATGGGCTACGTCTCCGGGCCTACTCCAATTGATCTGGTGGATAAAAAATATGTTCAAAAATGAAAGTTGTCAAAATGGATTGAAACTAGAATGAACGTGTATATCTCGTCATTTTGAATTTGGCACAATTTGTTTCATGAAAAACGGACATTGTATGCTCCCAGAAAAACGTTCTGGTCATTTTGGCAAACAATTGAAATTTCAAAAAGGTAGTTGGAGGATTGTCTAGTCAGTAGTTTGTATAGCTGAATAAGCCTACTAACATGACAGGTTGACTGGGCTCCATCGACTAATGACAGCTTGAAACTTTTTAGATTTCGATTGGCTATGAAATGGGTTAATGTTATTGGTTTTGAGGTTGGTGAAGTGGACAACTAGAGGCTGCCACGTGGAACCCTCGTTGCCACTAAAATTTGTTAAAGGAAAAATTGCACCTCTGCAATTTTCAAACTGGTGACCTCGTTCAAATCAACCAAATCTCACACCAACGTGCCATGAATGTTTCTTGTTTAATGTTGTGAACAAAACAAATTTTAACTTTATGTTGGCACATTTATTTGGGGAGGGAACCAACATTAAGCTTCAGCCCCAAGTTTCATGGGGTTAATGTGATCAGGGCCGCGAAGGTAAGGGGCTATTCGAAGAGGGTCCAACCCACGGGTTCCAGCCCACAGGGGCTAGCCCCAGGTTCTATGCAGCAACCACATGGCCGAGGGCGGACGCAGACAGACAAAGCCCCCAAAACTCGACCCCTGACGTGGTGGCATGTGCGCCATGTGACCAAGATTTTTGGAATAAGGGGCTAATGGCGAATTTAATGAGCCCACAAATTGTGCCGGAAGATTAGCCAAATTGGCGCTCCGTTAGTGATTTTTGGGGTGGATTTGTAGGATAGTTTGTAGACAAGTGCGATTTGTAGAACGAATAGTAGAAAAACTTGGGAAGATCATAACTTTTTCAGTTTTTGGTATTTTTGTAGAAAAAAGAGGCTAGACAAGGGTTTTTGACACCTCTGAAGTCATTGGAGCTATTTTTGAAGCCATTTGAGCACTGTAATTTGATGTAAACACCATTTTATGAGCATAATGAAAGAGGCCCAACCATTGGAAGTTGAACTAGGAGATGAAGCCTAGGAGGGGTGAACTACTCCATCATTTCGTTGCATTGTGTTTTCTGTTATGGTGATGTTATTTGTTGTTTTATGCAAACAATGAAATTTTAATTCATGTTTATGTGTTTATGAATTTAACATAAGAGGCTTAAAATACCTTATTTAATCACTTGCAATTTTTCATAAACCTCAAGCAGTTTCATATACAGATCATTTTGGTATCAGAGCTTAGGTTCTTTGTTTTTGTGAGGGTTTAATTTGTTTGCAAGTGTTTCTTATGCTTGCAACGTTGAAACTCAAAACAGGAGAAGGAACGCTTGTGGTTATAGGTCCTCAAGTTGGGAAAATGACAAGGAGAGGACATTTGCCACAAATTTCTCCTCAAATTGTACCTGAAGCTTCAACAATAATGTCACATGAAGGAAGGCCTGATAATATGTTAGAGGATGAGAAGGATATAAGAAGATCATTCTTTTACATGACCAAATGGTGAAAGTTCTCTATGAAGAGAGAAACACAAGATTGCAAGGTGAGAGCTCCAAGCCTCCAAAGGGAGAGGGTTTTTCAAGAGGAAAAGGAGGAGATGAGGACAAAACTCCAAAAGGGAATGGTAACAAACCACCTTTGACACCACCATTCTCTTCACCTCCATCCTCACCACCATCTTCACCATATTCATCTTCCGCAACAACCCCTTCACAAACACCTCCACATTCTCCAAAGGGACATGGTAAAACTCCAATTTAAAACTTGACATAAAATTTGATTTTCCTATGTATGATGGAGAGATAAAGTCCGAAATACTAGATAATTGGATACGTCAACTCGAAGTGTATTGTGGGATACAAAGGATCAAGGATGATGACACCAAGATTCAACTTGCCTCATTAAGGTTGGAAAGTGCAACTCTTATTTGGTGGGAAGCCAAAACACAAGAGGACATGAAAAAGCATGGTAAGGTCTTAATCTCTTGGAATAATTTTGTTGCTACATTGAGAAGATAATTTAATCCTTTAGCATAAATGCAAAAATCTATAATGGATGGGCGAAATTTTAGGCAAGGAAAAGGACAAAGTTTGCAAAACTATACTCAAGAGTTTAGGAGAAGAGCACTAATATTGGGTGTAGATTTGACATCTCAAGAAACTCTGTTAAAATATATTGGAGGCTTACATAGTTACCTGAGACACACTATTCTCATGTTTAATCCCACACATTTAGATGAAGTTTGTGTACAAGTCGCACATCTAGAAGCAAGAGGGAAAAATATTTCTGATGAGAAAAGTGACGATTCCTTTGAATCTGGAGAAAAGGGAAAAGGTAAGTTTAAGGGAAAAGGGAATAATAATGCTTCCATTAAGATGGAGAAAGAAAAACTCACATGGAAACATTGTTTGAAAGATGGCCATGATGAAGACCATTATTGGAAACTTCATCTAGAGATGAGACCCAACAAACTTAAAAACAAGGAGAAGGAGAAAACAATAGCAATTATGGAACATGCCTTAGGTTATAATTCATGAGATGAAACAAAGATTACAATGATGGGTTTGAAAGGTTATAACATAGCAGGAACTAGTTCTTCAATTTCTTCCAATGATACTCAAAATGATGAAACAATAATTGAACTTATCCACATTAGAGTTGTTTCAAAGCATACCAAAATTGACACATTATTTGATAGTGGGACACAAGAAAATCTGATTTTGAAGACTTAGTCAAGAAGTTAAATCTAGAAACCATTCCACATCCAAGACCTTAGCCTTTAGGTTGGATATGTAAGAATGTGAATTTGCAGGCGACAAGGAAGTGAAACGTCAGATTTGTAATCACTATAAACTTTCTTGATGAAGTTGAACTTGATGTAGTTCCGCTTGAGATTTCTGGTATTGTTTTGGGAAGCCCATATCTTTATGATAGAAGAGCAATATTTCATTGCCATGAGAATAAGTATCACTTATTCAAGAATGGGATTGAGTACATAATTAGAGCACATCGCAAGAAGATGAGTGTGTCTCTTATGCATGCTGGAAAAATGAAGAGAATTGTGAATGCATGTCAAATTTTTGATGTTAATGTTCAAGCATCAAGATGTTGTGAATGAGGCTTTCAAGGAAATGCATCAAATGAAAAATATGATTTCATTGAGGTTTCTAATTGTTGTGATAAGTTGCTTTATGGATCTAATATGTTACCTCCTAAAATAGGTAAACAAGATGAGGAAAAATTGCAGCAGCATACATCATGGTTGAACAATGATGGAAACAAGATGTCAATGCTAAAGAGTGCAAAGGTCAAAGAGCAAGTGCCAAAGAAATTTGACAAAGAGGGCATTGGTTCCAAAATTTCTTGTTGTGGGTTTCAAAAAGTGTTTTCTTTGAAAATAGATGGTGCATGGCGATGGCGATCACATTTGGTCAAGAGTCAAGCCAAGTGCAAGGCAAGACAAGTTAAGCATCATCTTGTTGATAATGTACAAGGTGAGAAGAATTTCAAGTTGTTTAAGTTTCCTTTGATTAATGACTAGGGATTAAATATGTTTGTTCCTTCAAGGACAGTTTGTTGTTTTGCAAATTTTGGGAAATCACAGCAAGGTGGTATCTACAACAGCAAGACAAGGTCTCCAGAATCAAGGAAAAAGATTAGTTTTCATGAAAATCTCAAATTGTTGAATTCAGGAAAATTCCAATGGGTTGAGATTAGAAGGGTGAGGGGGTTGTACCCTCATCTAATTGTTCAGTAATAAAGAGATTTTGGGGTTCAAAAGCATCCAGTGGGGAGGAGTGATCCGGTGGATAAAAAAATGCTCAAAAATGAAAATTGTCATAATGGCTCGAAACTAGAACAAATGTGTACATATCGTCGTTCTGAATCTAGAACAATTTGTTTCATGGAAAACGGATGTTGTATGCTCCCAAAAATGCATTCTGACTTTTTTGGGAAACAACTAAAATTTCAAAAAGACAGTTGCAGGATTGCCCAATTAGCAGTCCGTACAGCTGATTGGGCATGCTGACATGGAAGGTTGATTGTGCTCCATCAGCTAATGACAGCTTGACACTTGGCAAATTTCCATTGGCTACGAAATGGGTTAATTTGATTGGTTTTGAGGTTGGTGAAGTGGACCAACCAAAGGATGCCACATGGCACCCTGGTGGCCACTAAAATTTGTTAAAGGTGGAATTTCGCCTCCATAAATTTCAAATTGGTGACCTCATTAAAATCAATCAAAGCTCACACCAACGTGCCATGAATGTTTCTTCTTTAATGTTGTGAACAAAACAAATTTTAACTTTATGTTGGCACATTTATTTGGGGAGGAAGCCAGCGTTAAGCTCCAGCCCGAGTTGCATGGGGTTAATGTTACCAAGTGCGCAGATCTAAGGGGTTAACAAGAGAGGGGTTAGCCTATGAGGGCCAGCCCTAAGTTCTATGTAGCAACCACATGACCGAGGGTGTGCGCAAGCAGACATAGCCCCCAAAACTTGGCCCCCAACGTGGTCGCATGGGCGCCACGTGACCGAGATTTTTGGAATAAGGGGCTAATGGCGAATTTAATGAGGCCACAAATTGTGATGGTGGATTAGCCAAATTGTCGCTCCATTAGTGATTTTTGGGGTCGAATTGTAGGACGGTTTGCAAACAGGAGCGATTAGTAAAACGAATAGCAGAAAAACTTGGGAAGATCATAACTTTCTCAGTTTTTTGGTCTTTTTGGGAGGAGAAAGAGGTTAGATAGGGTTTTTGACAGCTCTGAAGCCATTGGAGCTATTTTTGAAGCCACTTGAGCATTGTAACTTGATGTAAACACCATTTTATGAACATAATGAAAGAGGCCCAACCATTGGAAGCTGGACTAGGAGATGTAGCCCAAGAGGGGTGAACTCCTTTATTTTTTGTAAAAACTGAAATTTTAATTCATGTTTATGTTTTTATGAATTTAACATAAGAGGCTTAAAAGACTCTATTTAATCACTTGCAATTTTTCATAAACATCAAGCAGTTTCATATACAAATCACCAATAGCTAGACCGTTATATTTATTTCAACAGCAAATGAGTACATATAACTTGTTGATAATAGAGTGGCTTGTCTCTCCTACAAAAAAAACATTCTCATACAAATAATTCTCACTCAGAAAAATGACTCCCTACAGCAAGTCATAAAAATGTCAACATAAACGGGCTCTCACAAAATAGGTCCTTGTACTCCACCTGAAATCAAAAGAATAAACATGCAACTCCTTCACAATGAAGAGTTGAAAAGGGCTTCTCTCATTAACATTGTGAGAAAATACTAAAAAGAGCTGCTCTACTAAAGTAACAGTTGCTGCAGATGAAACTGGAAGGCTGGAAAACCTCTAACTAAGTTCTCTTCATGCTCAAATATGCCTCCATACTGCTTCAAAATTGTCTCTGCCTCTAGCAATAAAAGACTTGATTTTGTAAAAATTCCATTGTAAAGTGCTTAAATAAGAAAAATGAGGCTTCCATTGAGTCCAAAACACTCAAAAACCCCATCTAGGCTTTTCTTAAGCTTAAAAAGGTTAAAAATTGAGAAAGATATGCTTCTCCAAACCAACTCTACTATTTGTCTTGCAAATTGGCAAAGCTGGTTAACTGCACGATGATTTCACCCTTTAAACAATCCCCCGAGCGACAATTTCAATAGGGACCAACGAGATTCCCACCACAAAAGGTGCAATTTTTCACTTCATTAATTTTTCCAATAACCCTTATTTATCGGATCAGGGTCACGTGGCACCCATAGGGTCGGGGGTCGAGGCCAACCACCTACCCCTACCAACTAAGCCCTTTGTTGTTGTTGGCATGGTAACATTGTGTCAATAGGGTCAGCGGTCAGGGCCAACTACTTGCCCCCACTGGTTCCACACCACTTGTGGCCCCGTAACAGTCACGAGAAATGGGGGTCGAGCCTTATTTGCCCACACCCTCCAGCATAGCCTCCTCTGCCCAATTGTATGGGTGTCGACATGGCCGGGCGCTAGGGTCAAGTGCCCAACCCCACTCCCTTCTGCCATGCGCCATACAATGGTAATGTCACCTTGGGCTAGGGCCATCTCCCGATCCCTCCTCCCAAATGCTTAAACAATATGACAATAAATAAAATTGTCACCTTATATGGGTTAATTACCAATGTGGTGTCAATAGGGTTAGGGGTCAGGGCCAACTACTTGCCCCCACTGGCTCCACACCACTTGTGGCCCCGTAACAGTCACGAGAAATGGGGGTCAGGCCTTATCCACCCACACCCTCCAGCATAGCCTCCTCTGCCCAATCGTATGGGTGTTGACATGGCCAGGGGCTAGGGCCAAGTGCCCAACCCCACTCCCTTCCACCATGTGCCATACGATGGTAATGTGACCTTGGGCTAGGGCCATCTCCCGACCCCTCCTCCCAAATGCTTAAACAATATGACAATAAATATAATTTTCACCTTATATGGGTTAATTACCAATGCGGCGGTGTGACAATAGGCCGCAAAGTTGTTATACAGGAGGTTTGGGGGTCAAATCCCCACTGACGCCATTTTTCCCTATATAAAAATTTTAGTTAATCATGAGACACCATATTGCGTCTTGCAATTGGGCCATGTGGCCACCTCTGATTAAGCCACCTAAAAACTCGCAGACCAACCAAAACATGCAAAATACACTTGTACCATGGGGCCACATGTCAAGACCTAATTGGTCCATCACCAACTGTACCCTTCATAATCAACTAATGATGTCAGCTACATGGATTTCCCAGTCAGCAGCCCAATCAACCTTGATGTTGACTTTTTAGTTGTTGATCAAAAACTTCATAACATCATAACTTCTTCATATGATGTTAGATTTATGTGATTCAAGCATCGTTGGAATCAAGACAACGAATACTATGACGTGATGCCAATTTCAGGAGATTCCTAGCACTTTCATATTTAACCCTATTTTTGATCTCATGATCATACCTCCCCACTAGGAACTTTTGGACCTCCAAAAATCTATCTTGAATCAGTAAATAAGTGAGGGAAAATATCATTAAATTTCCTGACTCAATCCTTTTTGTTCTATTTGAATTGGTGCCTTAGAGCCCCATTCAAGGTACTCCACCTTGCCTCTGTGTGAAGTCCTTAGCATTATGTCAGGAATTGTGACTTGCTACAATTGTTCTAAACATGCAGGAACAAAAAGTTCGATGGATGGAATGTGAACATTCTCTCCAAAACCATATTTCTTTGGCTCAAACAAATTTCACATTGAAGTCTCTCTTTGTTGAAGACAAACTTGATTTTCCACCTGGAAATCAGAAGCAAAACAATGCTTGTAATGCACTGATTCATATTTTTCTTTGCTTTCCTCAAACTGAACTTGTATAGTGACATATGTGGCTTTCTCCACATTATTATGGTCACCTTCTGCACAATATTTACCAAATATCAAATTCACAGACAAGCTTCAAATCAAAATACTTGTATAGATGAGTGTTTGACGCAACTGTAGACATACTAGATGAAATACAAATTCTCATCCCAAAAGTCCCCAAACAAATGCACTCATCATCAAGCCAAAATAACATAACTTGCCAAAGAAAACACACTTTGTTGCAGATAAGTGATTGTACATGAATTCACTTTACAAAGTACCCAAACAAGAATATACAACAAGTATTTACAATTTTACAAAGGAAGCTAACTGTACAAAATAGACTACCCATTCTTCTCCTAACTAAGCTTATGGGTTATCTTTCCATATCCACTCTGCTTCGAAGGTTTCTTTAGTAACTACATCAATTTCCACTTTGCCACATGTTTCTTTCATCGTAAAGGATGGAACTCTTTCTTTGTCCTTCAAGGGACGAAGTTCTAGATGGAGTTTCCAAAACTTTTCAATATGGTGTCCATTCACGCTACAATGGGTACAAAAATTATTTCACTTTCCCATCGAAAAGGAAGTCTTCATATCAAGGAGTGATTCCTCATGCTTTGTCCCAAGGATTTGATCCAATTTTTTGACCATCTATTTACGTGCTCACACTCAGCCACACAATGGCCAACTATATCATAAAATGTGTAAGGAAACATTTCCCATAAATAATCAAAATCACCATGACACTTATACTTGTCCTTTGGGCTATGACTTTGACAAGAAAGAATGGACTTTTCATGTCCCTTGGAACGTTCATCTCTCTTTGGAGACAATTTGTCATTATCACTACCATCATGGTGTGACATATCATCACTTGATGATTTATTTGCCTCAACAATTTTAGAGAACCCTCCAATTTCTCCATGACCATAACCGAATCCTTCATATAGTGGTCATTCTTTCACCTCGATAGGATTAGTGGTACCTTGGCCATTGACTTCGAGGCCTATTCCTTCATAACCCACCTGAATTAAAAGCTTCATACACCTTTGATATGCTTTTCAAAGGCTGCGAAATATGTATGATCAACATTAGCTGAAGGTGTAGAACTAGAAATTATAATTACCTCCTTTGGCCTATCACCCATATTTTATGTTTGAGATGTTGATGACGAAGTGGATGATGACTCTATCCAACCACATTTATGAATGGGCACATAAGGAGAATCTTTCAGATTGTGAAAAAACTCACAAGCATCATTCTCAACATATGTTCCATATCATGTGTATGAACCAAGCCCACAAATTGGATTCACCTTGGAGGAATATTTTGTTTCTTCAGGGATGGTAATCTAACCAATCTGTTCCTCCACTACATGATGCAACTGTAGGTTAATTTTCCTTTTCTTCGCCTTTGTAATTTCAAACAATCTTCTCAGCTCAACATTCTCCTTTCGATTCTTTCATGCTTCATTTCTTTCCCATACTTGCAAGTTGGTTAGAAACTCCTCTAATACCACCTTATCTGAAAATGGAGGAAATCTCCTCCTATCAAAAATCGACCATCTTATGACATTGTGCAGGTTAACAAAATGGGTCTTTAAAAGTAAAATAAATTCCACTACCTTTTCAAGAAGTTGATTTATGTTTTCACATGAAATTAAAAGAGAAACAAATTCACATGGAAATCAAGATGGTAAACATGAAGAGAAGAAACCAACATTTGATAATGTAGCTCACCCCTCATGGGCTACGTCTCTGGGCATGCTCCAATAGCTAGATCACTATATTGATTTCAACAACAAATGAGTTCATACAACTTGTTGACAATAGACTTAGTGGCTTGTCTCTCCTACAAAGACACATTCTCCTATAAATAATTCTCACACAGAAAAATAGCTCCCTGTAGCAAGTCATAAAAATGTCAACATAAAAAGGACTCTCACACAATAGGTCCTTGTACTCCACCTGAAATCAAAACCATAAACATGCAACTCCTTCACAATGAAAAGTTTAAAAGGGATTCTCTCCTTAAAATATTGAGAAAAGACTTAAAAGAGTTGTTATATTGAAGTAATAAATGCTACATATGAAACTGGAAGGCTTAAAAACCTTTAACTAGGCTCTCTCCATGCTCAAATATGCCTCTATACTGCTTCAAACTTGTCTTTGCCTCTAGCAATAAAACACTTTATTCTTCCAAACTTCCATCATAAAGTTCTCAAATCAGAAATTGAGGTTGCCATTTAGTCCAAGACACTCAAAAACCCCCATCTAGGCTCGTCTTGAGCTTGGAAAGGTTAAAAATTGAGCAAGATATGCTTCTTCAAGCTGAGCTCTACTATTTGTCCTACAAATTGGAAAAACCTACTAACTGTGTGACAATTTTTCCCTTTACACAGTCTGACAAGAAAAAATTTTACCCGCGACCGACAAGATTCTTACTGCAAAAGTTGTAATTTGTCGCTTGATTATTTTTTCCAATAATCTCAATGCTCCGAATCAAGGTCACTATAATAGCCCTGGTCAAAATTCCATGTAATAAATTTATTAAAGGAAAAATAATAACCAAGGTCATGAGACATGTATTTCAAGCTGAGTGTTGGGAAAAACATCATAGTGTGGGTGTTCATTTGGTTTATTATGGCTAAGGAAATTGGCAAAGGCAATGACAAAGGCTTTGGGAAAGCATGGGGCATTAATTAGGATTTTATTTATGAAAATAATGGAAATTAGGAGTATATGAAAGTGAAAGTGTTCTGAAAATGGGGCTCTTAGGCTTCTTGTCTAACATACAAGAACCTCTCTCACTTCCAAAGCTTTAAATTTTCCCAAGCCTTAATGATTAACCAATGCAGAAATCAGAAATGCTTGTAAATATGGGTGTATGCTGATATTTGTTTTCAGCTGATTGTTTACTTTAAAATCTGTTGTTTGTGCTGATATGGGAAGGTACTCAAACTGATATATGAATGCATATAACAGTAGTTTAAGCAGCAGTAAAAAAAAACACATAAGACAACAATATAATATGGAGTTCACCCTGATATCTTGGGCTACGTCTCCTTGAGCTCTAATCAAGTTGATTAGGTTCTCTAGGATTATGGCTTCAATTCTTTTACAAGTGCTACACTTAACTCCAATGTTTTACACAGGAACATTGGGCTCAGAACACCATCTTATCCCTTGGCTCTTGGAGCTCTTCGGCTTTCTAGCTTTAGCTCTTGCTTTGGCTCTAGCTCTTGCTCTGGCTCTAGCTCGGACTCTAGCTCTAGCTCTGTGGCTCAAGCTCTAGTTCTAGCTCTCAGCTCTCGCTTTTGGCACTCACTCTGGATCTTGGCTCTAGCTTCTCTAAGCTCTTTCTCCCGGCCTTTTACATGCCTCTGTGAGTCGCTCGACTTGAATCGAGACAGTTGAAGAAGTTGTTGATGAATGCTCCAATGTTAAATATCATAAATACAGACAAAGAGTTTGTGGTATGTACAAATTCTTGCAAAAGAGGACTTGGTGGAGTCCTTATGTAGGAAGGACATGTAGTATTCTATGTGTCACGGAAACTGAATGAGAATGAGTAGAATTATTTAACACATGATCTTGAGTTGGAAACGGTCATCCATACATTGAAGATGTGGAGACATTATCTTCTTGGTAGGAGGTTTGTATTGATGAGTGATCACATTTTATTGCGGCATCTATTTGACCAATCGAATCAGAATGCCAAACAAGCTAGATGGTTAGCAAAAATTAGTGAGTTTGACTTTGAGATCAGGTACATTAAGGGTAAGGAGAATAGGGTTGTAGATTCTCTTAGCAGGAGAGTACAGGTGAATCACATAGCAGCTATGAGTTCCTATGGGATAGACTTACAAGATCAGATCATACAAGAATTACAACATAATGGTAGGTACATGGAGCTTATGCACAGGTTACAATAGGGTACAAGTAGTCAGAATGTGGACTATCATCTTACAGCAGATGGTTTGGTCAGATTTAGGGACATGATATATGTGTCAAATGACAGTAAGCTCAAGAAGACTATCTTGCGAGAGTTTCATGCAAAATCATATTTAGGTCACACAAGATACCAAAAGACATTGACAATAGTGAAGAAGTTTTATCATTGTCCAAATCTGATAAAGGATGTGGTAGAGTTTGTGGCTAGATGTTTGAATTATCAGTAGGTGAAAGCATAATGTAAGCATCCAGGTGTACTACTACAACCAATTTCGATTCCAGAGTGGAAGTGGGAGGTCATTTCCATGGATTTCATCACAGGTTTGTCGAGGACATCTAGACAGCATGATTCCATCATGGTTGTGATAGACAGGATGACTAAGGTCGTGCACTTCATTCCAGTGAAGGATACGTATTCAGCTAGTGATGTGGCATAGGTATTCATCAAAGATGTAGTGAGGTTGCATGGTGTTCCAAGGAATATTGTGTCAGACAGGAATGCTAAATTTACCCCCAAGTTTTGTAAAGAGTTGTTTGCAGGTTTATGGACAAAGTTGGCCTTCAACATAGCTTAACATCCGTAGGCATATGGATAGACAAAGAGGCTCAACAAGATATTTGAGGACATGTTGAGGATGTAGGTGATGCATCAATAGAAAATATGGGAGTACTTTCTGTTGGTTGAATTTGCTTATAACAATGGGCATTATTAGGATTCACTGAGGAAGAGTTTGTTTGAGGCACTACATGGACAAAGTTGTAATACTCCCATCAATTGGAGTGGTCTAGTGAACAGGGTATTGATAGGACCGAACATGTTGGCAAAGATGGAACAAGAAATGTAGGTTATCAAGGAAAATCTAAAGGGAGCACAGGACAAGAAAAAATGTTATGCAGATCAGAACAAGTTGTTTAAGGAGTTTTAGGTCGGGAAACATGTGTATTTGTGCATTAAGCCCAAGAAGAGTTTCTTGAGTATTGGATCACGTGCAAAGTTGGCACCATGGTTTTGTGGACCTTTCAAGATCCTTGAGAGGATTCGACTAGTAGATTATTAAATTGAACTGCCTCTGACAATGAAAGTCCATGATGTTTTCCATTTGTTATTGCTTAAGAAGTATGTTAAATATGTTGATCATGTGTTTGAATGGTATGTATTACAGGTGGATGTAGATGGAGAATTCCAGTTGGATCCTCAATGTATATTGCAGAAAAAGATGCTCATGCTCGAGAACAGGTTAAAGTGTAGTGGAAGCATTTTGGGCCCAATGAAGCTACATGGGAGATGGCAAATCATATGCAGGCTATGTATCCTTCTCGTTTCGCTGGTTGAGCGAATGTTTTTGGTATATGTTTTGGTGTGATGTTTTAGTATATGTACATATGTATGTGGATGTAAATACCACCATGAGTTGTGTTATAAAGCTCCAATAAGTGGTATGGTTGTCATGTTGTTATGGTTGTTATGTTGTTATGTGTCATGTTGGTTTGATTCTTAGTAGGTTGATCATTATAAATACTACATCGAGCTAAGTTATAAATCTCCATGGGAAGTATGTTTTGAATTTAGCAGTCTTGTTGGTTATAGGTGTCATTTAACACCGAGGACGGTGTTCCCCCAAGGGTGAGGGTTTTGTAACATCCCAGGGAAAATTTACATGTAATAAAGTTAGTAAAGGAAAAATAATAAACCAAGGTTATGAGACACATCTTTGAAGTTGAGCATTGGGCAAAACATCCAAGTGTGGGTGTTCATTTGGTTTAATAGGGTTAAGGGAAATCGGAAAAGGCCTTGGGAAGGCATGAGGCATTAATTGGCATTTTATTTATGCAAAAAATGGAAACTGGGCGAAAAGGAAGGTGAAAGGTCACAGGTTGCATGTGAGGAGGAAAATGAAGGAAAATAATGGAAAATTGAAGAAAATAGAGACCTCATTAATAAAAAGGGATCTAAGGCTTAGTTGGTTCCTTTTGTCAATTCAGTTTTGTAGCTCTCTCTCTATTCTCTCTCTCTCTTTCACACTCTTGGAAGCTTAGAAAATTCTTGGAGCACTCTAGCATTAGATCAAAGAAAGCAAAGGAAGGACCAAGAAGGTAAAGAAAGCAAAGATCAATCAAGGAAGAGAAACATCTAGTAGCTACAACGAGATTATTTGTAGGTATCAATTTGCATGTGTGATTTCCTTGCTAGTTTCGGCATGCATGGTACATTCATGTGTGTATTTGGTTCTCTTGATGTAATTGGCATGGGTTTTTCCAGGTGTGACAGTGTTCTTCAGCCTTGCCTTTCCATTTCCAGATAGCCATGGTGTGATGGGTTCTCTTTTACTTGGTTGAGTTGTATTTCCAGATGGTTTCGAAACTAAGTGAGGTGGTCTCTAAAAGAAAGAACACAAGGCGTAGGAATCCCTGGACCAGAGAAGGTGGGATTGTGGTAAAGCTATATTTTGTGTGCCTTGGTGGGCCTAGGATTCCTCGAACTATGAATGGTAGGATATACAATAAATCCTAGAGGTGTGTGCCCTTATTTAGGCCTAGGAATCCTTAACTGATGAATGGTGGAGTCTTGATTAGGCATAGTAATCCTTGACTATTGTATGGAAGGATATATGGTAAAGCTTAGAGACTAAGAGATAGGAAAATTCATCACGGTGTAAGTGGAGAAATCCGATGGCATCATGCTTATTTAGGGCCTAGAAATCCGGTGGGGATTATGGTAGAGCCCGAGGAAAATTGGATTGTTTTTGTTGTGAGTCCCACCTTCATGCTTGGAATATGGCACGGCGGTGATTGGCTGAAAGAAATATTTGATTCAGCCAATATATGCTCAGGTGGTTCGTCGAAGTCCCAATCCTTGTTAACTTTTGAAGTCATTAATAAGAGCTCCTTCTCCTTGGTATTTCATGTGTAAATGTACGTGCTATGTGTATTTTATGGTTGTTATATCCTTGTTATTTCTATTGGTTATATGATGGTTATGATTATGTTTTATGACAAACTTGATGCATGGATCTCATCATGTTTTGATTTGTAATTGAAATAAAAATGAATACATTACCTAATACATGATAATGCAACTATTATGATATGGAAACAATGTTTCTTTTATGAATCTCAGATAAGTATGAGACCCCTATTCTTAGATATTTTGTTTTGACTTATAGATTGCATATTTGTGACATGTTTGACAAAATACTTGTCATGGATAGTAGGATTCCAGTCAAGTCCTTACTCAAGTGTTTGAATTAGTACCTTATTTCAATGTCATTTATCATTCCTAAAAGTCTCATGAAGTTTTGGGCAAGTGCCTGAGTCTTGGCCCTGAAAATGTGGCACAAAATCTGGGGTCATTGACTCTGAACTACTTGGAAAAGTCCACAGTTATTGACATGCCTTGTTGTGGGAGAAAATGGAAAGCTTTGGTCACATGCGTGTTGGAAATATTGAGAGGGGGGATGAATCAATAATCCTTTTCAATTCTTACTTTTACCAGTTAGATCACTTAGATTTAGAACACAAAATGAACAACAATAAGAATAAATTATTTTATTAATTTATTCAATAAATCAAGTACAACATATGTAAGGCTTCAACCCTAGATGAAGACACCGATCTTCGATCTCCCAGGCTCCAACTTGTATTTTCCAAGCACCAAATTGGACTTCCAAGGCTCCAACCTTATCAATTATGAGGCACCAACCCCAAGGGCTCCAACCCCATATCCAGTTCAAGATCCGGCTTGGTTTCTTGAGGACTCTGATCCTCTAGGGCTCCAACCCTATCCTCCAAGACACCAACCTTCTCTTTTCGAGGCTCCAACCCTTAGCTTTACTTCAATGAGATATATTTGGTTATTACTTCACGACTCCTAATGTCTTATTCAATGAGCCTTGTCAATATTCAACAATGCCTTCACTTAGTCTCCACGTCACTTTATCAATGACAACCTTATCTTACCATGAAGGTGACGCTACTGCTCTTCATATTACCCAACCAGTTTCTCCAAGGTCACTTCATGATGACTAATGCATCATGGTATTCAATGTTATCTCCAACATTAATCAAGCCTTCTTAACAAAATGTCTTCAAATGGTTGTCCCAAGTTCTGCACTTATTCTTCAAAAACAACTTCAAGGTTTGACTCCAAATAAGCAGGCATGGCTCTAAGGATTCTTTTCAAGGATGCTTGCTTGGAGTTGTCTATAGATTTTATTCACAATATAACTGACCAAGATGCTTCCAAAAGTATCTCCAATGAATATTCTTTACAATCCTCGAAGCTTCAAGCCCAAACTCAAAATATTCCTTTGTTCAAGGTTCCAAACACTCCCAAATATGTGATTGTCCAACTCTTTGAAGTGTAATTGTTCAACTGACTGTAATGCTTCCAAATATGTGTAATGTTTCAAATATGTGAATTTTCGATTGTTTTAGTTAAGGCTACAAGCCTTGACTGTTGGCGCTTTCACAGTAATTCAAGCTTTCACTGAGCCTTCAACAGTTCAAGCTTATCACACTTCCAATCGTATTTAACATAGGTTTGAGGTTTTATCCTTACGTTACAGTCTAGAATAAGCAACGAGTCTAAAGTATTAAGGCACATGTCCAATGAAATGAGCCACAAGTCGAGTTGTTTGTGATTCAAATCAAAGAGAATGAGCCACGAGTCTAGGTTTTAGTTACAAGCTCACATTGCACAAATCCAAGATTACAGGTCTCTCCAGGGCTGAGCTTGTGCCATAGTTGCAGGCCTGAATTCTACTTCACAAAGCCAAAAATTTCAAGTCTGCAAACAAACCAAGCTCTAAATAAGTGTCTACTAGCATTTTCTCAAGTTCACAAGGCCCTTCTTTAGCCTTGTGCAAATGGCACTTCAATTCGTAGCTCTAATGGTTAATTTATTTCTTCAAAATGCTACTATAGAGAGACCTCTTTGTCTCAAAAATATTGCCTAGAAGGATTCATTAATGTAGGAATACAAAATAATTTGTTGTTCAGGAAATCTTACCCAAAAACTTGTTTCTATAAAAGAAGTTGATAGGAAAATTTCATAGAATGGTTGGTCATGTCAGGATACCCTACACAAAAGACTTGCTACAATAAAGATGAACTCGTTGCCTCATAAATTTAACACGCTGTCTCAAAAATTTAACTCGCAGTCACATAGTTAAACTCAAATGGAATTGTTGCTTTACGAAATGATGCTCCTCTTACTAAGACCCTTTCACAAACAAATATCCAAAATATCTTAAATCCACGGGCAGATAGTGAAATACATAAGTATAAACTTCACTGCTACAGATGCTTGTCTTCACCGAGTTGAATAGATGAGTTCAACCTTCTATACAATTCATGGTTTTGTTGCTCCTTTCTGAGATTGCTTTTACCAAGATGGATCAATCAAGCAATTGAGCTTAGGCCATGTATATATATATACGCATTTGAATAATCATGTCCGAATTGGTAGATCCGACCAAGTGCTCAACGTAAGATATTGAAATTGACTTAGGTAAAATTGAGCCCGACATGTATGAATATTTTAATGTTGTCATGTGGTAAAAGAATTATAGTTGTTGACCTGAGAGCTAAATTTACGAATTAGGGAGCCGACAATAATGTGTAGATATTTTTAATTAAATTTGAAGATATTGGATAGTATAATAGTTAGGGATAGATTTAATTAAGGAAAGATTAGGGCAGTTAGGATTTTATTTAGAATTTAGGAATTTGTTTCCAAGGACTAGAGTTAGGGTTTCAATTATGCAAAGGCTAGGGTTTTATTAATGTAGATGTGAAGGTCTTCATCATAGGCAGGACATAGGTTAGGGTTTCTAGGTGTTCATGTATTTAGGATCTGGGGTCAGGGTGATATCATGAAAGGGTTTAAGGCATGTATCACAAGAATATTTGTCATCACAAACAATGCCATATTGACATCAATGACAAACTTGACCAACATTTCCTTTTCATGGGAGTGACTGAGGCTCTAAGACAGTAATTGTCTCAGGGGTTAAGCACCTAGAAGGGTCGGTTACCTCCTTAAGGGTCTTTAGTTCCTGGGGAAGTTTAGTTTGGTTGTATTTTTTTAGTTCCACTTCCTTAACTATAATTGGGGAACTATAATTGGGGAGTTGAATCACATCATAGTAGCCTCTGATCACATGTTTACGCTAATGGACCGGTTAGCTTGGGTAAATGTGGAAGGAGGGTGTTACAGTCACTATAATAGCCCCGGGTTAAAAATTCATGTAATAAAAGCCAATAAAGACAAAATAAGACCAAGGTCATGGGACATTTATTCCAAGATAAATGTTGGGAAAAATATCCTAGTGAGCATCACATGTTGTGTTTATGGCTAAGGGGAAATTGGCAAAGGCAATGGAAAAGGCTTTGAAAAGGAAAAAAGGCATTAATTGACATATATTTTTATGAAAATAAAGGAAATTAGGAGAAAGGGGAGGTGAAAGGTCACAAATTGCATGCGAGGAGGAAAATAATGGAAAAATGAAGAAATTAGAGGCATTAGGAATAAAAAGGCACTAAAGCATATGTTGGTAGCTTTTTTTCAGTTCAGTTTTGGAGTTAGTCTTAAAGAGGATAAGAGCACCAAGAGGTGAAGGAAATAAAACAAGCAAAGGAATGGAAAGGAAGGAAAAAAAGCAAGGATCAAGCAAGAAAATGTTGGACCAGGCAGCTTCAGAGTAAGAATACTTGTAGGGAACGGATGTCATGAATGATTTCCTAGCTAGTTTTGGCATGCATGGAATATGCATGTGTGTATTTTGGTTTCTTTTTGTTGGTGGAATGGATTTTGTCAGGTTTTGACAGTGGTTTTAGCCTTGCTTTTCCATTTATGGATAGCCATGGTGTGGTGTTATTATTTCTCAGTTGAGATTTGGATTGCCGAAAGGTTTTGGATCCAAGTGAGGTGGTCTTAGGAAAATCCCAAGGGTTGGCGATGAAAATGGTTTTCTCCTGGAAGCCCTCAACAGGTGGGTGGAGATAGGAAAATTCCTTAAGGGATAGTGAAGGAATTCTAAGGCATCCAAGCTCTTATTGGTTTTGTGATCTCAGGACTGGGTTAGGTGAGATCACAGTATGGTGAGGGTGGAGGTGTTTTAACCTTTGGATTCCCTTGGTTGTTTATGGATTGGTTTATCCCATGATATCCCACATTCATGCTTGGAATATGGCATGGGGGTGATTTGCTGAAAGAAAGATTTGGTTTAGCCCAATCTATGGTCAGGTGATACTTTGAAGTACCTAACTTGGTTGGATTTTACATATGGTTAATAAGAGCTAAGTTCCTCTTGCTTTGATGAGTAAATGTTCTTGTTATTATGTGGCTTTAATGGTTATTTTATCATTGTTATTTATCTAGTTATATGTTGGTTATAAGCATGATTAATTGACAAATCTAAGCATGGCTCTTGTCATATTTCCATCAATGAATGTTTGGTTGATGAATGCATGACCCAATTAGTGTTATGACAACCATTGTAAGAAGGCATTGGTATTTCTTCTTTAACCTCAGATAAATTTATGTTCCCTATGTTCAGATTTGGATTCATGAACTATAGGTTGCATGTTTACCATGTGTTTAACCTAATTGTAGTCTTGGTTCGGAGGGGTCAGGTCAAGTCCTAGTTCAAGTTTTGGTTTATAAGTTTTTTTTCTATGTCATTTATCATTTTTGGAAGTTTCACCGAGTTCTGGCATAGGCCTAAGTCCTGGTTTTGAAAAGTGGCTCAGAATTCAGTGTCGATGGCATAGAATTGATTAGAAAAGTTCATAGTTGTTGGCAGGCAGACCAATTGGAGTGATTGGAGGCTTACAGTTGCTTGCATGCCTTGGCAAGGGAGTGGTTGAGGCTCTAGATCAATGAAAAGAGAGTTATCTCAGGGGAAGGACACTTGGAGGGGTTGGGTTGCTCCTAGAGATCTTATAGCACCTGAGGGAAGCCAGTAAGGTCTCAAGTTGTCGACTCCATTTCCTTAAGGTCATATAGGAGGTTGAGCCTTATCATAGTGATCCTCAACTCATGTTTACCCCAAGTAAGCCAGTGAAAGTAGGTAAATGTGGGAGGAGGCAGTTACAGGGTGGTTTCAAATCCAAGTTAAGGTTATAGTTGTCATGCATGGGGTCATGGTATACAATTTGTATCGTCATGCATGATGTTTTTATATTGATATGTTTGTAATTAAACATGTATCATGCTAAATGTGGATTGATCATGCAGATGATATAAACCTCCCTTAAACATCAATGAGGTATGGATTTGATTTTGCTATCTGTTTGGTTTATCTAGCATGGTACACTCGCAGGAAGAAGAAAAGAAAATATAATGAGAAAAATGGTAGACTAAAGTTCCATGAATCTCCCTACAGATTAGTTGGGTAGCAATGAGGAGAGTATTCTCTTGGTATAGCAGATACATTGAGGAGTTTGAGGGTAGAGATTAGAAGTTGCAAAGCGGACAATGACAGGTTGGTTGAGGCTCAAGAAAGACTTGCAAGGGCTTCAGAGAAGCAGGTAGAGGTCAATGCAAGGATTATTCAGAGCTTGTTAGAGTTACAGAGACAAGGAAAATTGAGGATCAGTTAAGAGTAGGAAGAGAAAACTAATGGAGCCTATGGTAGCAAGTATCAGTCCAGATATAGGTTGGATATAGGGGATACAGTCAAAGGTGGCAGATCACTAGATACACCTAACAAGAGGATTTATATGTATGGGCATCATTCTAGCTCCTCATCTAGGAGACATCATCACAGTCATCACCATCAACATATTTATAGGAGGGGTGTGTACTTGCTTGAGGATTTGAAGAAATTCAAGTTGCATACATTCGATGGAGAGATGAAGAAGCAAAAGATGCGAAGGGATTGTTTCTAAGGATGAAGAAATTATTCAAATTGCATAACTATTCAGTGAACATGAAAGACAAGATATCCACCTTTATTCTCAAAGGGAAAACAAATATTTGGTGGGAATATGTGAATAATGTCAAGGGAATTCAGGAAGAAGAGCTGATTTGGGATGATTTTGAGAGACTCTTCAAGAAGAAGTAATTTTCTGAGATGTACTATGATGACAGAGCTAACGAGTTGTATGAGTTGCAATTGGGTTCTATGACAGATGATGAGTATACTGGCAGGTTCCTGGATTTTTTGAGGTGTGTGCCTTATCTCAAGGATGAGAAGGCTAAGATTCAGAGATTCATCAAAGGGTTTCCAACAACATATAGAGACTGGATTGATTTTGATGAGCCTAGATCATTGGAGGAAGCCATTAGGAAGCTAAGGCATTGTTATGAGAAGTCAAAATATAAATCTAAGCCTAAGTGTGACTTGAAAGGAAATGAGAAAGTTAAAGGGAAGTGGCCACCAAAGAAACCCGAGATGACCTCAGGATGCAGGTGAGAAAGAAAATTGGGTTCCTTACAAGAAGTTCAATGTAGTTGAGAAGGGACATGGGTCGCAACTTAGAGAGCAGTAGAATAGAGGTAATGGTATGGGACCATTACAGTGTTGGATATGTGGCAAAGATCACCGTAAGAAGGATTTTCCATTGTACCAAGGTGGTAGGCCTCAGATCTATAGTGCCCAGGAGGCGCAGAATGTTGGGGATGTTGGTCATAGCATTCCTCGGATTTATGCAGTTGTGGAAAACAAGCAGGCAGATCACCAGACATCCATTATTGAGATGGAAGGTAAGCTCTGTGGTCAAGTTGTTTCTATTTTGATTGATCTTGAACCTAATTATAGTTATGTTAATCCTGACCTAATGGATAGGTATGGATTGCGAAAAGAAGTGCATGCAGAGTCTTGGTTGGCGTAGTTGGCTACAGGTACTAAAAAGAGAGTTCATCACTAAAGGTATGCCTACATCAGCACATCTAAATGTACTTCCACTAGGATGATATAATATGATTTTGGGAATGGATTGGATGTACCTTCACAGGACCAAAGTACATTGTCATGACAAGGCTATTTATTGCCTGGATGATAATGGGGATCGGAGAATTCTGCAAGGAAAGAAGAAGCCTACATCAGTGAGGATGGTCACTGTTATGCAGGCTAAGCGCAGTTGCAAGAAAGGATATGTGATGCTTTCAATCCATACCTCTAGTGACAAGGGTAAGGATATTGATGATGTATAAATATTCAAGAGGTACCTTGTATTACAATAGTTTTAGGTTGTGTTTCCAGCAGAGATTCCAGAGTTTCCTCCCCATAGGGAAGTGGAGTTTTCTATTGAGTTGGTACCAGGGGCAACACCAACATCAAAATCACCTTACAGGATGAGCACTCCAAAGTCGGTAGAGTTGAATTTGTAGTTGAAGGAAATGACTGATAAGGGATACATTAGGCGAGGTGTATCGCCTTAGGGTGCACCAGTATTTTTCGTGAAGAAGAAGGATGGTACTCTCAGGTTGTGCATTGTTCATGAAGAAGAAGGATGGTACTCTCAAGTTGTACATTGTTTGTGAAGAAGAAGGATGGTACTCTCAAGGATAGATGATTTGTTTGATCAGTTGAAGGAAGCATCAATGTTCTTGAAGATTGATCTAATATCAGGATACCATTAGGTATGCATCAAAGAAGAGGAAATCTACAAGACTACTTTTAGGACTAAGTATGGTCATTATGAGTTTATTGTAGTTCCATTATGTTCGACTAATGCTACATCTACTATTATGATCTTGATGAATAGTGTGATGTGTCCTTATCTGGACAAATTTGTTATTGTATTCATTGATGACACCTTGATATATTTTAAGAATGAGGAAGAGCATGTCGATCATTTAGCAACAGTGTTGAGATTGCTAAGAGAGCTTCAGTTGTATGCTACACTTAACAAGTGTGGTTTCTTTCAGACATGGGTGCATTACTTGGGACTTGTTTCCAAGGAAGGCATAGCAGTAGATCCAGAAAAGATAAGGGCTAACATGGAGTGGGCAACTCCTAGGAATGTAGATGAAGTCAAATCATTCATGGGGTTAGCAAGTTACTATAGAAGGTTCATAAGGAACTTCTCATGCATTTCATATCCCATTACATATTTTCAGAGAAAAGGGAAGAAATTTGAATTGACAGAGGAATGTGCAACAAGTTTTGAGTAGTTGTTTACAAATGCTCCAGTTCTTAAGATTGCAGATTTGGACAAAGAATTCATGGTGTGTACAAATTCCTGAAAGAGAGGACTTGGTGGATTCTTGATGCAAGATGGACAAGTGGTATGCTATGAGTCTAGGAAGTTGAATGAGCACGAGCATAATTATGTGACTCATGATCTTGAGTTGGAAATAATTATCCATGCATTGAATATGTGGAGATAATATCTTCTTGGCAAGAGGTTCGTATTGATGAGCGACAACAATAGATTGAGGTACCTATTTGATCGACTGAATTTGAATACAAGGAAAGATATATGGTTATCCACCCTTAGTGAATTTTACTTTGAGATAATATACATCAATAGTAAGGAGAATAGGGTTGCATTTGCTCTCAGTAGGAGAGTGCATATGAACCATGTTGCAACAGTGAGATCGTATGGGATGGATTTATAGGACTAGATCTTACAAGCATGACAACATGATGACAGGTAGAATGACAACAGGGTACATGTGATCAAGATGTGGACTATCATCTCATGAATATGGCTTGGTGAGATTTAGGGACACAATCTATGTGCCAGATGACATTGTACTCAAGAAATCTGTCTTGAGGGAGTTTCATGTCAAACCATATTTAGGTCACCCAAGATACCATAAGATGTTCACAGTAGTGAAGAAGTTCTACTATTAACTAAATCTAAAGAAGGATGTGGAAGAGTTCATGGCTAGATGTTTGGGCTATCAGCAGGTGAAAGTAGACTGTAAGAATTTAGGTGGATAGCTTCAGCCTATTCCGATTCCATAATGGAAATGGGAGGTCATTTCCATGGAATTCATTACAGGTCTTCCAAGGAAATTGAGGCATCATGATTCTATCATGGTTATGGTCGACAAGTTTAGCAAGGTAGATCACATCATTCCAGTGAAGACTACTTATTCAACTACTGAGGTGGCACAATTCTTCATCTGGGAGATAGTGAGGTAGTGTTCCGAAGAATATTGTGTCCAAAAAGAATGCTAAGTTCACTTCCAAGTTTTGGAAGGAGTTGTTTGCAAGTTTGGGGGTAGATTTGGCCTTTAATAGAAGTTATCATTTGTAGAAAGATGGACAGACAGAGAGGGTCAACAATATTCTAGAGGATATGTTAAGGATGTATGTGATGCATCAACATAGGAGATTGGCGTAGTACCTTCCATTGGTTGAGTTTTCTTACAACAATGGTTACCATGAGTCACTAAGGCTAAGCCCGTTTGAGGCATTATATGGGTGGAGTTTTAATAATCCCATTAGCTGGAGTGATCTAATGAAAAGGGTATTGATATGACTGGATATGTTGGTAGAAATGGAACAAGAAATGCAAGTTATAAAGAAGAATCTAAAAGAAACACGGGATAGGTAGATTAGTTATGCAGAACAACACGGGACATTGAAGGAGTTTCAAGTTTGGGAGCATGTGTATTTTCACATAGGGCCCAAGAATAGCTCCTTGAGGATTGGATCATGTGCCAAGATGGCACCACAATATTGCGGGCCTTTTGAGATCCTTGAGAGGATTGGACCAATGGCCTGCAGACTTGCATTGCCTCTGATAATGAAAGTCCAAGATATTTTCCATGTTTCATTACTTAAAATATATGTAAATGATGTTGACCATGTTATTGATTGGTCTGTATTGCAATTGGAACTAGAAGGAGAATTCTAGCTGGGACCTCAGTACATATTGCAACGGAAATAGCTTATGCTCTGAAACAAAGCAATCGAGAAAGTTAAAGTACAATGGAAGCACTTTGGCCCTGATGAAGCTACATGGGAGATGGTTGATCAGATGTTGGCTATGTATCCTTCATTGTTTGTCGATTAAGAAAAAGCAATTTTAGTATATGTACATATTCATGTATGGTTGTTATTGTAAATACCACAACGAGTTGTGTTATAAAGCTCCAATAAGCAGTATGGTTGTCATGTTTATCATGATGGTTTTTATTTTGAGCGGGTTGTTCATTGTGAATACTGTAATGAGCTAAGGTATAAAGCTATATGGGTAGTATGTTATGCTTTTCAATGGTTTTTGTAGTTGTAGGTGTCATAGAACATCGTGGATGGTGTTCCCCTAAGGGGGAGGGGTCTGTAACAGCCCTAGGTTAAAATTTCATGTAATAAAAGTTAATAAAAGAAAAATAAGACCAAGGTCATGGGACACTTATTCCAAGCTAAATGTTGGGCAAAATATCTTAGTGGGCATCACATGTTGTGTTTATGGATAAGGGGAAATTGGTAAAGGAAACGAAAAAGGATTTGAAAAGGAAAAGAGACATTAATTGACATTTTTTTAATGAAAATAAAGGAAATTAGGAGAAAAGGGAGGTGAAAGGTCACAGGTTGCATGTGAGGAGGAAAATGAAGGAAAATAATGGAAAAATGAAGAAAGTAGAGGCATCGAAAATAAAAATACATCAGAGCATGAGTTGGTAGCTTTTTGTCAGTTCAGTTTTGGAGTTAGTCTCAGAGAGGGGAAAAGAACCAAGAGGAGAAGGAAAGAAAGAAAGCAAAGAAAGGACAAGGAGGAACAAGGAACACAAAGTTGAAAGGAAGCAAGGATCAAGCAAGAAAAAGTTGGATCAGGGAGATTCAGTAGGAATACTTGTAGGTAACATATTGCATGTATGATTTCCTAGATGGTTCTAGCATGCATGGCATATGCATGTGCGTAATTTTGTTTCTTGTTGTTGGTGGCATGGATTTTGCTGGGTTTTGACAGTGGTTTTAGCCTTGCCTTGTCATTTCCAAATATCCATGGTGTGATGGGATTCTTTCTTGATTGAACTTTGGATTATCGGAAGGTTTTGGATCTAGGTGATGTGATCTTAGGAAAATCCCAACGGTTGGAGGTGGAGATGGTTTTCTCTGAGAAGCCCTTAATAGGTGGGTGGAAATAGGAAAATTCCTAAAGGGACGGTGAAGGAATACTGAGGCATCCAAGCTCGGTTTTTTTTTTATGATCTCGGGGCCAATTTAGGTGAGATCATTGTATGGTGAGGGTGGTGGTGATTTAACTTCTAGATTCCCTTGGTTTTTTATGGATTGGTTTATCCCATGATATCCCACATTCATGCTTAGAATGTGGCACGGGGGTGATTGGATGAAACAAAGATTTGGTTCAGCCCAATCTATGATCGGGTGGTACGTGGAAGTCCCTGACTTGGTTTGACCTAAGGTATTCTTGCTTTGATGAGTAAATGTACTTGTTATTATGTGGTGTTAATGTTTGTTCTATAATTGTTATTTATCTAGTTATATGTTGGTTATAAGCATGGTTAATTGACAGATCTAAGTATGGCTCTTATCATATTTCCATTAATGAATGTTTGGTTAATGATAGCATGACCAAATTGGTGTTATGACAACTATTTTGAGAATGCATTTGTCATTCTTGTTTAACCTTAGGTAGGTTTAAGATCCATATGTTCAAATTTACATTCATGACCTGTAGGTTGCATGTTTACCATGTGTTTGATGGAATGTCAGTTCTAGTTGGGAGGGGTCAGGTCAAGTCTCGATTCAAGTTTTGGTTAATAAGTTTTGTTTCTATGTCATTTATCATTTCTGGAAGTTTCATTGAGTTCTGGGTGGAGGCCTAAGTCTTGGTCCTGAAAAGTGGCTTAGAATTTGGGGTCGCTTGCATAGAACTGACTGGAAAATTCCATAGTCATTGGAAGGCAGGCTTATGGGAGTGAATGGAAGCTTACAAACACTTGAATGCCTTGGCAAGGGAGTGGATGAGACTCTAGGTCAGTGAAAAAGAGAGCTATCTCGGGGGTTGGACACTTGGAGGAGTTGGGTTGTTCCTGGAGGTCCTATAGCACCTGAAGGAAGTCATTATGGTCTCAATTTATCGACTCCCTTTCTTTAAGGTCATATAGGAGGTTGATTCTTATCATAGTGACCCTCAGCTCATGCTTACCCCGGGCAAACCAGTGAAAGTGGGTAAATGTGGGAGGACGCAATTATAGTCACATGGTGCCCACAGGGATGGGGACTAGGGCCAAGTGCCTGCCCCCACCGGCTAAGCCCTTTGTTGTTGTCGGCATGGTCACATTGTGATAATAAGGTTGGGGGACAGGGTCAATTTCCTACCCATGCTAGCTCTGTATCACCTGTGGTCACATAATGATCATGAGAACCAAGGGCCAGGGCTTATCGCTCACACCCTTAGGCATAATCTCCTCCACCTGGTCATATGGGTGTCAATATGGTTAAGGGCCAGGGCCAAGTGCCCAGCCCCAATCCCATCCCCCAAGGTTGTGGACATACGGTGATAATGTGACATGGGGTCAGGTCCACCGCCTGGACCCTCCTCCCAAATGCCAAAACCATTTGATAATAAATATAATTGCCACTCTATATGGTTTAAGAACTAATGCGGTGGTGTGATGATAGGGCATGGGCTCATTATGCAAGAGGTTCGGGGTCGAATCCACGCCAAGGCCATTCGGACCTATATAAAAAATTTGGTCAATCACGAGGCACCTTTCGATTGGGCCATTTGGTAGCCTCTCATTGGGCCACCTCAAAATTCATGAACCAACCAAAACGCATGAAATGCACCCGTACCATGATGCCACGTGTTAAGACCTGATTGGTCCACCACCAACCATACCCTGCATAGTCAGTTGATAACATCAGCTGTACAGACTACCTAGTCAGCAGCCCAGTCAACCATGTTGTTGATTTTTTGTTTGTTGGTCAAAAAAATTAGAATTCCATAACATTTTCATATGTTGTCAGATTGAGGTGATTCAAGCGTCATTGGGATCAGGGCAAAGAATAGTACAACTTGACATTAGTTTCAGGAGATTCCGAGCACTTTCATTTTTTAGCCTATTTTTGATCTCTTGATCAATGGCGTGTAGTAACGACGAACAATGGAGCCTTCCTCAACCACTGTTGAATTTGAATGTGCCCTCCTAATCAAGCTTCTTCCTTTTAACCTTTCCACATGCCTATCATAAGCTGATCATTCCATGAGCTAGGCAGTGATAGAATAGATGATTTGAAGACTGATTTTGCCTTTTCACGAATGATTTTCATTGGTAGAAGCACTTTTTTAGCATGAAAAGATGATGTTTTAAGCATATATCAATGAGAAATCATAAATAAACACCTACAGAGAATAAGAAAAAAGAGAGCTATCATGGAGACATGCAACAGATCATGGACCAAGACAGAAAGAAGACATTGCATGATGACTCAAAGGATTCCAGTACTAACTCAAGGCCCTTTGGAGGATGAATATGAATAACAAAGCATATCTTCCATGAATATGAAATACTAATCAGATCTACCATCAAGATTGAAGACATAGGAACAAGGAAGACAACTTGACATTGCCACCTCATTGTGAAGTCCATGTCATCAATGTCAAGTTGTAACTTGTACAAGTGTCATCATAATAGTCAACATGTGTCCATGTGTCATGCCACACCATCATGTGGAATGTAATGATGTATTCTCAAGAAAAGGACAAAATATAATGTGTGGAAGTTCAAGAGTCATATGTGGAATATGAAAATTCACTTAGTCATATATGGACAAAAATGTCTTTAGGAGAAATCCAAAGGTAATTTAGAGAAGTCCAAAGGTCATTTAGAGAAGTACAAAAGTCATTAGAAGTTAAAGAGTAGTTTAGAAGCCCAAAGGACACATTATAAGTTCAAGAGTCATGAGGGAAATTCAAGATTCAAGAGGGGATGAAAGTTCATTCCTATTGCTATAAAAGCAACCTCATAACTTAAGCAAAGGGCTTTTGGAGGCTTAAGCTTAGGAGAGTTAGTATTAGCTTCTCTACATGGCATAGGAGAGAAAATTATTCTTTAGAGAAGCAAGAAAAGACTTAATGTTCCACTATTGGATCTAGTGCCTCATCATTGTAACTGTGTACTTGGATATTTCACCTAATTGAAACTTAATGAGCCAACACTTTTTCATGCATGTATCATGAATGTTTTAGGACTATTCTTGGGATGTTTACAATATATGTTGTCTTCATATGTACTAGAGAAATTGAACTATTTCGATGGATCTAGTACTCATCTTGCTGAATGTGTGTTGCATTCACTTTGACAATCGTTATGTGAAATATTTTGCTAATGAATCTTTTCACTCTCATCTCCCGCTCGTGAAGGTCTCCTTTTAGACATTGCAATCGGTGTTTCAGAATGTCAAGTTACTTGCTTCTTCAAGGTCTATGTATATAATCTCTATTGTCATCTATTGAAACCAAGGCGAACCTTTGTGTTGTGGAAGGTGGGTTGGTACTCTGAATGGGACTCCTAATCCAAATAGTGTGAGGTCTAATTGGGACATCACATTAGGGAGACCCCTGTATGTTGGTGGTATCTAGAACCATCAACATTCTAGTGTTAGAAGGAGGGCCAGTTGAAAATTTGTGCCTGTTGAGTCTATTTTGAATCTATTATCTTAAATGGATCTTTCCCAAATCATAATCCTAGAGTGTTTCTCTAACCTATCTCCTGTTAAACTTTCCATATTCACGAAAATTGTTCATGTCTTGTCTGAATTCAGGTTTAATGGTGAGGGTGGTACATTTTTATCCAAACACATAAATGATTTTCTTAGGTTTTGTAAATCTCATGTAATCAATGATGAAGATATTGTGTGTATTATATTCACCCTCACTCTTGAAGGTCATGTTAATCAATGGTGCCATACCTTACCATCTCCCTCTATCCATTCATTTGATTAATTCCTCAAGGAGCTTCATCAAGCTTTTGATATGTATGATTCCCGAGGTATTTTTAAAATAATTAATCAACATAGAATGGAGCCTCATGAATCAATTGTGGATTTCTCTAATATATTCCTTCACTTGTGTTGTGATTTTCCTAGAGAAGATATGGATTGGGACTTCCTTAAAAGGAATTTTGGAAGTTTGGTTTGAATCTCTTTACATGGTGAGTCGAAACCCCTTGATGTTTCCACTCTCCCAACTCTTGTAAATCATGAGACACAACTAATCTTAGAGGAGGTACTTATTGTTCCTTTTTTTCCTTGTCCTCCTCCTTTTCCAATACCAATTTGGGTGCCTCCTTATGGTATTTTGAATTTGGGAAATATACAGATCAAATCATTGATCTGCCTCTTCAACCTTTATCCACTTCCCATGATCTTAATCCAACTGAGGATAAATTGGAATGACTCATGGAGCCTACGGAGAAGGCTTATCCTTTGATTTCTCAAGATGATATAAAAAAAGAGCTTATCTCCTTAACATATTGATAAAAGACTGAAAATAGTTGCTCTATTAAAGTAACAACTACCGCAGATAAAATTGGAAGGCTAGAAAACCTCTAACTAGGCTCTCTCCATGCTTAAATATGCCTTCATATTGTTTCAAAATTGTCTCTGTCTCTAGCACTAAAATACTTGATTCTTCCCAAATTCAATCATAAAGTGCTCATATAAAAAAAAATGAGGCTTCCATTGAGTCCAGGACACTCAAAAACCCCCATCTGTTGGGTGTGGAGCCTGATTATCTTCTATATTTAAAAGTACCGCCACATTGGACCCCAGTTCAAAATGGGGGCGGCAACGCC